>AWUE01022409.1:0-48117 GCA_001974825.2 Corchorus olitorius
TTCTTTATTATTTATATTTATAATAAAAAAAACAGAGAAGAGAATTAAACGAACATAAAAGATTACATTATACTAGGAAATACTAGTGAGTCTGTTTCTGAGAAATAAAAGAAATGGCTGGTCACACTCACAGCCTTTGTTTTGGAAAAGAAAAAGCAATCTCAATTCTCATTTCTCAAATCTCAAATCTCAATCTCCGGGGAGTGAGGCTGAGATTCGATGAATAGTCAATAGTCCAGCACCGTAGCCCATTTTTGTCCAGCAACGTAAGCCCGACTTCCTTATAGCTTCTCCTTTTAAATTAGTGGTTTTTGGGGTTCCAAAAAAAAATAAAGAAATTAAAGGAGGAATGTCTGAATGTCATGTGACTCATTTTGATTGTTGAGCTTAATTAATGCTTAGTGCATGGCAAAACATCCTCACTCACCCAGATCAATCTAAGACTAATCTTTGGTTTACTGTTTTTAATTTCTTTCTCATCAAGGAATATTCTTGCGCTGTCTTAGGAGGCCCGTGAAGTTTGAACAAAAATGTTTGGTTTTCCAGCTTCTAGAAAGGCCCGATGGACCCAACGTCTCTAATTTCACCAAGGCCTGGCCCGCTATATGCCTTTTTTCTTTTTTCTTCCCCCTTTTTGTTATTTTCATATGCATAATGCATTATAATTAATTAAATTAATACTAATACTTTACCCCCAGAGAAAAATGACCTTTACTTATTAGGCTAAATAATCTAATCTTCCTATTCTTCCAATATGGCAATATTCCAATTGGGATAGGAAATTAGAATATACTTTCCATATCTAAAATTATTCCAAATTGAAGTGATCCTTGATATAAAAATGTGGGTGAATGGTGATAGCCACAAAAATTATAAAAATGTGGGCCAAATAATAATAATAATAATAATCACAGAAATTATTATATATGCAGTGAATGATGGTGGTAACTGGTAAGTGGAGGGAGAGTAGAGTGGTGATCATATTTTTTTCTTTTGTTTTCTTTATGTGTCCATTCAAATACTTCTTACTAATAATTTAATGTCATTTAACAAAAAGAGTTAATGAATTATGGGATATACTAGTACTATTTTCTTACTAGTCGATAGATATATAGATATATTAAAATAGTACTAGTCCTTTTAGGATGTTTCTGCCCATGCCATTGCCACACCCACTCCCTACCTAATGATGAAGAATTCAAGATGATGCCTTGGAATAGATTGATTTTTTTTTTTTTAACTTCACCTAAGGATTTCTTAATTAAATTTTGTTTTGGAGTTTTAACTATTTATATATCCATATTTAATTTGATATAAGTAGGATCCAAGAGGTTCAAGACTCTATTATACTCATCATCATTGTGTAATGATAATAATAATAACAAGAAATTAACATGAAATGTATATATAGGCATACTAGTAGTAAATCCTCATGAACAACTTGTATGTATGATTAGAAAGAAATATATATAAGTGAGATAGCATTAGCATAAGCATATGCACCCTTAAAACATATGTAGCTCATGACTTGTCATCTCCTCTATATAGATGTAGGTGGATGATGACTAGTACTAGTAGTAGCAGTAAAATTAATTGTAATGCTGCAAAAATCAATGAATCCATTCCACTAATTTCCATTTCCATGACTATCTAAACCGGCAGAGATTTGAGATTTGAGATTTGAGGCCAATATATGCAAATCCAAATCTCAAAGTTGCTTTTGGCTGCCTAATGATTTTGCCTCCCACAAACTCTATATTTGCAACCAACAAAATTCTTAAAGGTAAAGGTAAGAGTAAAGGTATCTTTTCACTTATGGCAACATTGTTATCCACAAATTAATTCACATTGATCCAACAATAGTGGAACCTTTCAATTCATCTTACTAATCCAATTGATTGCTGCAGTTGATAATGATTTCGTTTTGTCCACCTTGTGTTGTGTTGCGGCCAGCCCAGAGCGGCCTTTAACTATGACACTGGGCCACACTACGGTTGAAACTAAATTTCCAACCAAATCATATTTACTTACTAAGTTAGGATAGGACCCATGTTATTACTGTTGTTATATAATATATGCCATATTATATTATATTATATTATTATTATTATAATAATATTCATAATAATGTGGTTCAGCCCCTCCAAGATCATTAATTTTAGATTCTAGTACATCAAATCAACTTGAAATGAAACGGAATTTTGTAGGAATCTACCTACGACAATCCCTATATTATCTTTTCTTCTTCGACTCTAAAAAACGAAAATTTGATATCTTTGCCACTGAGCTGGCCCGCCCATCAGGGGTGGAAAGTTGGGGCTGAAAACTGGATTACATTACATATTGGCACAAAGGCTTGAATAACCATTGCCCTAGGCTCGTAGCCCATAGCAGCCAGCCATCCCAATTCTGTCAAACTAACTATAACTAGACATACCAAGGCAATGCCTCGTACAGTCAAACTAGATTCAATATTCCTCCTGATTGAATCAACAAATCCCACTAACAAGTCTAATTATGACTAGTCAACATATCACAAATATAGAGGGAATCATAGTTAGCTCCTCCTCTCCGTCATAGTCCTTACAAGTTTCAGAACGCGAACAAATTCAAAAAACATTGGGAAGTCAACACCTTGAACCCTCCCATCAGTGCAACTGCCACAATTTTGACAGATTATCAAGTCAAAACTGCCTAATTTATCAATGAGACTCCCAAGTTTTTTAATTGTTAGGCTCTGAATGTCATCCATCAACACCAACTCTCCACTTTGTCTGGTACTATGCCACCAATTCTTAAGAATACTTCGCCTTACTTCACAGGTCTCTACGCAAACAACCCCTTTCAAGTGGATGCCCAGCCGATGTAAAGCAACCATAGCCCCACCGATGCCACTAAAAATAGATAGCATTGTTAATCCTCTAGGAAACATTGACTTCAAAGGCGAGAGATAATAACCCAAAGCGTCAATTTGGAAAGATTGCTTCAACACTTGTATCCTTTGACTCAAGTTGTTCTCCATTGCTTGGGTGTGGTTCAATGGGTAGCCTAGAATATGCTCCCAATGTTCGGGCCTTGCAACTCCTAGCTTGTGTTGTCCAACCCATATGAGATTTAATATCTGACAATGCCGAAGAATATCTTTTTCCTGATCTGATGAAAGTTGTCCTCTACAATCAGCTATCATCTTCCCAAGCCTATCACAAAGATTTGATACTCCAACAACTTCGGAACCCACACAAGTAAACTGCTTCCTTGTATCCCAAGATGGCCACCACTTCTTTGCATGTGGTATTGCGTCTTGTATAGTCAATGGTGACTTAGGAAGGATGTGAAATCTATCTCCACTAGGGAGATTGTCTATATAGCCTTCTTTTCTATTCACGGCAGAGTAAAACTGTGCATTTACAAGTTCAGGTTGGATTCCGTACAAGAACTGTGAAATCTTGGCCCAATCATTAGCAGATGCATTGACAACATTTCCATAAACAAAATATGGAGGTTTAGCGATCATGTTGTCCAAACTCTTACATGAACTGGATCTAAAAGCATGCGGCATCTCCAATTCCACATTAGGACCTATTTTCTCCTCAAGCCATGTTGGATCGAGGAAAGAACTATCATCATCTACATAGCCATGCTTTGGCCTTTTCCCTTTCTGTTTGTTCTCATGCATAGTTTGCTTCGATCGGGGAAGAGAAACTGGAAAGTCATCAAAATTCTCTTCTTTTGGTCTTTTCCCTCTAGATGACTCCCCTAGGTTGATATTTCCCGACAGAGGAACAACATTGGGACTGCAACTCTCAATTTCAACCTTAACTGTATCATCTATCAAGCCTCTACCCAATGCTGCCGATGTTAACTGCACACGACAATTTAAAAGTTTCTTTTGCTGAAAAGCAGCTCATATAATAGCACAAACAAAATTATACTTATTATCATACAACAAAGATGAAGCACATGAATCTAGTAAATTTAACATCTAATGAATACAATGAACAAACCTTTTTGGTGCGGACATGACCAGTGAAAATAGCATCTGCAAGCTCTTCCATTGGAATTTCTGAACCTGCGGAATAACAATAACAATTATTTTATGCTTAAAGTAAACTCAACAACATAGGTGGTCCCATTGTAGCGAAATAAAAGATGCAAGACTGCATCTAAAGGATAAATAAACTCAAAAGCACCAGTCAAACAATTACAAACTAACAATTAAAGCTGGTAAAACTTAACAGAAAACAAGAAAAAATTGCATTACTATTAAACCTCTAAGAGAATCTATAGAAAAGCTTGTTTTGCAATCACATTCCACAAACTAGGAGCACTTAACCCTAAATCCTACAATCTAAGCAAACATAGCCACCCCAGAGTAAGAACCAGAGAATATGCTTCATAAAATCTAAATTAAAAAAGGCATCCATGAGTCAACCATTAAAAGTGGTCAAAATCCTCACCGAACTTCTCGATTGCTATTGAAACTTCATTCTCTGAGAAACCCATCTCAAGCAACCGAAGTGTCTTCTCCATCGTCCCAAACAGGGTTTCATTAGTAATATTCTGGTAATTGTATGGTCAAGCAAGTATTAGCTACTCTTGTACTGATATGAAATAGGGGAAATCAACACTTATGTCACTAAAAATGCTATTTAATTGACACTAACATTATGACTTACCGACAATTTTATGCATAAATATATCTAACTTCCTATATACAGCTTAAACCAATAAAAGGAAATTTTGCATAAGGAAGTTGTAAAAGAAAAACACTGTTACCAAACTATTTAGTATAAATGAAAGGATCAATGAAGACCTGATCAATTTCCTCCTCACTGCTGGGTGAATCTTCCGATTCCTTCTCAAGTTCTTCTGCTATTTGAGCAGCGGCAATGAAATCCACTAATTCATTTACTGGAGTATCTTCACCTGGAATCAGAAATAAAGATCAATAAGGCAACAACCTACACAAAAGGACCTCGATTTATGAAACTTCTCCACTCTTCTTCCTTATTAATGTCCCAAATTATTATGAGAACAGAAATTAACTTATGATGTACTTGATGACATTTATGGTAGGGCCCAATGTGCAGGAAAGGAAATAAAAAGAGCATAAATGGAAAGAGTTTCTGAAATTCTCCACATACCAAGTTTGTCCAATGCAAAATCGACTTCATTCACAGAAAAATTCATCATAAGTAAAGATGCTCTTTTGTCGATGTAAAATTCTTCAAAGGCATCAGGCTCCTGATATAAACAGGAAAAGAAAAAAGGAGCATATATGTGAAGAAAGAAGAATAATAAATGGCAGTGAAGAGTGGGTGTTTGCAGATAAAAAAAAGAGCATATGCAGTACAATAAATATGTTAAAGATTAGAAGACAACACATAAACTCCAATGCTTAGGAATTGAGCAACTATGCAATTATCACCGTGGTACAAGTTGAGGAATACGAGAGAGAAACTGGTTCCATGATGACACAATGGAGAAAAAGAGGAAAGGAGGCAAATAGGTAACAATCTATGATGTTTAGCTCTTTGGTCTCAAAGTTTAATAGCTACTTTGCCCATGAATTTCACAAATATTCCAAAAATAAAAACTTTTGACATTTCAAGTATCTTCTTCTAGAAATTCTCAATTGGAGAAGGTTACTATTGACACCAGAGACAGAATTACGGAGTTTCAAAGTAATCTACACATTCAAATCTTAAATCTCATGTCAGATAGTGGTTGGAAACCTTCCTAACTCTGCACTGTGGACTTCCTCTTCCAACTTTTTTCTAATTCTTTTTTATTTTTCTTTCTTTCTTTTTAAGCTGTATGAGTAAAAGTCAGTGGAGGCAGATGACCAATTCAAGCGTATGGAAAATTAGTAGCTCTCCAGAAAATAGAAGGAAACAATAAGAAAAGACTAAATACCCATGATAAAGGAATATGGACCTATCTAATCCAGTAGAGGAGAAGATCTATTAATGGCAGGTTACCTCTTTTGGCTGAATATAAGAGGGGATTCCTGGACAACTACCTCCATCCTTGTAATCAAGCAAGCTATCCCTGTATTCTGATGACTGAGTGTTGGCCTTTTGAACATCCTATTTCATTCCAGAGAAAGGCTCACAGCTGTTAAAAGTTTGTATCTCAAAAAATTGAAAAGGGTTCATTTAGTTTAAAAGCAAACTCGCCACTAACAGATATAAATGGTTAGAAGGACATGACGACCGAATCAATGCACTTGCACATGTTCAGATTAGCAAAAGCTTTGTACCATAAACAATTCAGTAAAAAATTGAAAATCAATTGAAAGAGAAGTTTGTCACAGCCAACATAATTGAAAACAGTGAGGTTATTGAACACACACACACACACACACCAAAAAAGAAAGTAAAAACAGTGAAGCTCAGCAAGAAAGGCCTAGTCAATCACTGTGACATGTTTTCTATACTCTTGGCCATGTCATAAAGGTTTCTATACTGAAATGCATAGCAAAAACCATATGGCAATATGGAGAGTTACATAGAATAAGTCATGCATCTCGATGATGAACTAAGACGTATAAAATTTGGCCAGTTCATTCTCAAGAGAGAAGATGAATAAAGATGTTTCCAGACAGTTAAAAAGCTATTTTCTAATAAAGAAAAAGAAATCATGCATCAAATGGAAACAAAGGAAATGGTTTCTTTTAAAAATATTCTCCAATGGTTGCCAAAAAGGAAAATCTGAAAGGTATACCACATTTCTCATAATACTTACAGAATAATTAATAAGAGTCTCCAGTAACAAGTCCGTATCATCTTCACCTAAAATTAAAAGATGTCCACCGATTATAATCTTATAAGAAATACTTGTTGTAATAAGCTGGAAAACCATCATTTTAGCAGAGAGGATAATTTTAAAAATTAGTAGCTATCACATACAGTAAAGATAAAACAGAATGGTGGGTTGCATGTTTATGTCAAACATTCCATACCCTTTTCTTCAATGACTTTGTCAACGAGAGATGGCAAAAACCCCATCCCAATGAAAAAAGATCTTACATTGCTTCCAGATGAACTTGCAGCGTTGTCCTGAAATCAAATAGCGAAAACAATGGAACAAACACAAAAAATTCAGGTATCAGAAAAACAAAAAGGTGTTATTGCATTAAAAAAGAGTTAAAAATGAGTGAGTCACACATACCCGAAGATGTTGTCGGGCGTAAAGGGCATCATCAGGGAAGTCAAAATCCAACATTTCAGGTTTTGGCACAATTGTATTCTGCCCTTGCTGACCTGAGGAGCTCTTTCCATTCGAAAAGCTCGACATGTTGATGGCGCACAAGACAAGAGTTTTAGGGATCTAAACCCTAATCCTTCATAGAACAAAACTACAAAACCATAGAATGTTGCTACCTGAAGTTTGAAGTTCAATCAAATAAAATCTGGGAATGTTAAAAAAAAATGGAAAGCAAAGTGAAAGGAAGGAGAAAGAAAGACCACGGGCCAAAAGCAACCAATGGCCCAAACATAAAAATTACTCCTACTACCCAACAGCAACAAACATAAAAAGTACTCCTGGTACCCAACAACAACAAAGCATAAGAAATATTGGACCCAACCCAAACAATAAAGGAGAGGCAGAAGAAATGTTGGACCCAACCCAAACGATAAAGGAAAGGCAGTTTCTCAATAATAGGCAAACACCTGCCTGTCATGAGCAGGAGGAAACATCATTGGGTGACATTTTTACACGTTAGAAGATTATATTAGATTAGCTAAATTTTTTTGGCCAAAAAAGGATTAGCTAAAGTTTATTTCTTTTTTTCAATCCATATTATGTATAATACACCCTACATTTACATTTCTTTCGTTTATTTTCTATTTTCAGACGCGCAAACCATAGCTTTTAAGACAAACCATTTTTGGTCGTATTCGTATTCTGATTCTGCTGAAGTCTGAACACTAAAATTCCATTCGAAAATCAAGTAATCAACTCTATAGCAAATCACAACACTGTTGCTGTATACATAACAAATTGAAAGCTGTTATCTTGCAAAACAAAAGAGATTTCTTTGTATCAACATTGAAATGCAAAATAAAAAAAGATTACACTGTATTCATTCCCACTTCATTTCATCAGATACGAAACTAATAAACCCCCTGCCTACCCCATTCAAAGAACAAAAAAGAAAGAAAAAAAGGTAAAAAGACAACTGACTGTCAGTATATAAGAGTATTAATACCAGCTTAGCTTATCTCGGGTAAGTAAATGACCAAAGAAGGGAAATGCAACGGGGGATTGACAAACAGCAAAAGCTGACCTGACCAAGTATTTCCATTAAACCCATCCTGTAACAATTGAGTATGATACACTCTCGTGTACAACAGTCAATGACTGCACCATATCTACCAGGTAAGAGTAGACTATGCTCCAGTCCCGGTCCAAAAATTATGTCCTCTAAGGTACCCCCACCACCTAATCACAACCCTCTGCACCCTTTTTCCCTCCTTCATCAACCTGTAGGCTCTTGGGATTAAGAGGAATACTACCAACCGTTAGGAAACCAGAAGATTCATTATATCCATTCACTTTCACAGGCATTGATCCTACAGTCAACACCTCAGTTGAATCAGTTTTCAATGCACCATCTGCACAAGATTTCGACTCCCCCTGCTTCGGATTTATAGTGAGTGAGCCAATCTTTAAAGCGGATGCATCATCTATTGCTTCCACTGCATTACTCTCTGCATTTTCATTCATTCTTATTGCATTGCTTGTATCAGAATCGGCATAAACCTGCTGCTGACTAGATGACGGAACACTTCTCTTCAACACATCAGGATCACTATGCTTGCTAGTTTTCTCATTTTCATGCAGAAGCAGCTCAACATAGTTTGATTTATTGGCAGGATCCAATGTAGCTGCTAAGACTGGGCTTTCAAAGCTTTTAACCAATAGTCTTCCTTTCTCTTCCTGCATGATTTTCTGACGATTTTCATAGTACATGAAGTCATCAAGTAAAGAGGTCTTCATTGTGTGATTTTTGAATACTTTTAGCATCTCCAAACCTTGCTTGAACATTATCTGCAATTAAGGAAACACTTACTAAGAAATTTATAACATCACAGTTTCATCAAGTTTATGATCTTGGAGAACAAAATAATATTCATGTAAAGCAGCAGTTTTAACTGTTTACTGCTTGGACCAAAAAAAAACGAAATCAATATTCATGACTCCAAATTGCGATACCAGACTGAAGAACGATAAGCTTCTAACAGCATATTAATCAGTTTTCATCTTTTCTTTTGCTTTCAATTAGAATGAAGCAAATCAGAGCCTGAACATACCTCTTGCGTATCCCTGCTATTGGTCACTGGCTTGTTTTCATTGTTCTCTAATATGATGTGTCTAAAATGGCTATTTGGAACATCTTTAATGATATGCCACTTGACAGGGAAGCTTCCACTCCACTTATCTTGCTGCCAAAAGTCCATATCCTTCTGGAAGTCAACTGGGCCAATCATCTCTGCAACGCCACAGAATTGTCCACTGGCATTAACCTGCATAGAGGAAGCACCAATTGAAGTAGATAATTTAAGTTCGAACTCACACAGATTTATTTCTATTTTAGAAAAATCTAGAATGGTATAAAGTTAATATAAGTCCCTTAATAGCTGAAGTGTAGAACTCACAGAAAAGAATAGAAAGATGGGGCAGCCACTAGGTTTCCCTGCAGCGATTTTCTGTGCATCTTCAAAAGCACTCTCCAGTTTCTTGTTCCCATGAGGTGTAGATGACCAAACATTGTATTTGATGCTCTTGTGTACATCATCCTCACTATACGATTTAATTACAAAAAACTTCGCATCTACATAGTCAATTGGAAAATCATCCTTGTTATATTGGTCAGTATATATAATGATGTTTCCTTCAGCATCACTATTTCCTGCTTTAGTTGTGTAGGCTTTAACCATGATTTGGTTTTTTAATCTGTTGGTTCTAGGGCCCCGATTCTGCTCACCCAATGTGTCAGTGAATCCATGTGCATCATTCAAAACCCTGCCAACATGGAACTTGGGTCGAAGCCTATCCAGCGCACCACGCCCAGTAGCACTTGATCCATATTCAGAAAAGTCATTACCGACAGAAAAATCCGTTTTTAATTGATTACGCTGAGATGGATGTTTACCACCAGGAATGTTGCCAATGGGCTGAACGGAACCAGAAGCAATTCTACCCTACAAGGATAATTAGTGCGTGAGAACCTTCATATAAAGTCTACAATCACAAGCTATAACATTCCCATCAAAATTCAATAAAGTTCAATTGTGGGTTTAATATAGAACCTGATGAGCGCGTGCTGAAGCTGGACCAGAACTATCAGGAATGCTTCCATGAATTGCAGATTGCTTGCTTTGTCCATCCAACACTCTGGTCAGAGTATCTGTATGATTTGAAGCAGACTTTGAATTGTTCCTAGAGTATGCAGCAGATGCTGAAGCCAGGTTATGTTTAGCTCCTCTTCCATCAGGCCTATTAGCAATAGAGGCACGTGCATCCACTGAGTCTGTTGGACTATTTCGAATGCCATCTGATTGGAAAAGAACTGGAACATAAGCAGATGGAGACATAGGGTTCTGATAAGGAGGAACAGTGTAAAATTGTTGCGCCCCTATGAATGACCCATCACCCATCACAGCACCAGGTATATAAGGATTGTATGGGTTGTATGGAGACTGTGCATATCCATAGCCAGGTGTGTAATATACATAGGGCAAAGTTTCAGTTTGGGCACCCTGGAGATGAGAAAGCATTCCCTTTAGCAATTTTGAAATGATGAATCATAAAAAGCAACTTATCCCAGATGCAAGTGTGACTATTCATGTGTGGAGTTAGAAAGATTGTTTACCCACCGCATATTGGACATCCGGACCATCTGCACTAAAAATATTCTGGTGGTCGTCCCATTCAACGGGTGATTCAAAACCTGACCAAATGCAATCAACATCATACACTTGAGTTTCTATATGTGTATCACATGCACAGTATACTTGAGCATACAAATTACCTGTACAGTAATATCCATAGTTGGTGGCAGTAGGGTAGAACATTCCCTGATCAACAACAAACTCAGGGGCTCCTTCCTGGTACATAGCTTTTTACTTATTCAAGAAGTTGACTTGTCCTAGGTGGGTTTAGCTGAGCAACTTGAATCTAAAAAAGAAAACCAAATGTCATTGATAATACATATCTACAAGAATATCAAAAAATAATACCCAAAACACACGAGACAAGCTCAAGCAAATCATCAAACCAAATATCTTTAATTGAAGGTACCACATATCAACACACTTCAAATCCTGAGAATATATACCAGGTTTAATTCTGCATTTTGAGGTCAGATAACTATAAGTATCCATTCCAAGAATGCCAGCCCTCTTAATGTAGCTAGCATTAAATTTTATGCATCCACTATTGCTCAGATAAAGGCCAAGAGGGATTTCATTTTACGTTTCAAACAAGAGAAAGTTTAACACCTTCATAACAAGCTTATTGATAATTAAACTAGGTTAAAGTAAAGATTTTCATGCTCATACTTAAAACGGGAAAAGATTACGAAATTTGCATACATAGCAAATAGCAAAGCAACAATCTCTAACTAAAGGGTCAAGAAAAAGAGAATATAAAATAACCCAAACAGAATCCTATTAGGAGATAACATGATAAAGAACGATGATTCCAATAGGGTCAAACCAACACATCTATAAAACCCCTGGGTCAGGAAAATAAAAGAAAAGCAGTGCCAGAGAAGAGAGCACAAGAGAAAAACGCATGAAAAGGCAGGAACGCGAAGTCCATTCAGTTATTAGATTTAGGGCTAAGGAAACAAAAGAGGGGCGGGGTGAAGCGACATAAGTCAGCAGCTCTCGAAAATCCCAAAGACAACAAAAAATAGATAAAGCAATTCGAAGAAACAAGTTTACTAAAGTCAAAGAATCAAATACCCCTAAAATACACGCATCCATCCAAAGCAAGGCAAATAAAACAATAATAAGCCCGAGAAAAGCAAGTCAAATAATCTGGCAAGGAACAATTTCAAGTTCTGAGGCCTCAAGTTCGTGGTAAAAAGGGAGAAGATGAATCAAAAGAAATCAGGGAGGCAGGGTGGTGGATAAAAGTAAAACAAGTTGAAGAAGAGAAAAAATATACCGAGAAATGAAGGAATCAAGCCATGGTTGACCTGGAAAGTTGCTCCAGAGAAAATTGCTGCAATTTAAAGAGGGAAAAAGGGGTTTCCTGCAACATTTTGTTCGGAGAGAAACCCTAACCCTATAAAATGAGAAATACTAAAATAAAAGAAAAAGGAAGGAGAAGAGTAATAGGAGAGAGAAAGAGAGACGCAAAAGGGCGGTTTTGGTTTGGGTTAAAAGAGAAAACCAGAGAAATGGATTGACGAAAATGGTCGGGATGGGTTCCGTTAATATCAAGAGTGCCATTCTCTTACACGTCGTCAGCGTTTTAACTTACGCTGAAATTGTAGCGTGACGGGTGAGCCTCAGGATTTCCAATGACAGTCCAATCAAGTTTTTTATATATATAAAAATTGTTTGCCGACACGGAAATTGGAGAAAAATACTAGTAGAGTATTATTGTGGCTTTGTGGGTGATGATAAATATAAATATATTATATATAAAAGGCTGGGCGGGTGGTATTATTAAATTTGGTGATATATAATTTTTAATAATAATTTTCATTTCCCTCCTCGCCTCTAAAGTCTAAATTTCATTTTCTGTTTTGGGCTAATAATTTTCCCTCCTTGTCCAGAATTTCGCCGTTATTAAATTTCCCTCCCTTAATTTCTTTTCTTAAAACTAGTTTTAGTCAATGGCCAATGGGAATGGCACTCACCCTCTAATCCGATTTAGATTTTTAGTAATACAGCTCAGCTAATAAAAGTTGTGAAAGGACATCATTATTTTATATTTAATATATACTATGGATATGGTATACAATACTCTTTTCATTGCTTAGCAACTAAGTAAATAGGAATTGAGAGAATTGGAATTCATTCATTTTGTAGATCATGTTATGTTATGTTAAGATAAGAGTTAATACTCCCAAGTCCCAACATTAACATTACTATATGAGCTAAGTATAAACCTTGGGTAAAATGCAATGAAAGCTTCTTTAATCTTTACTTGCTTCAAAATTTTTGTTATAGAGGTAATGGAATGGAAGTAGTAGGAAGGGAGGTCAGTTTAGTGAACAAGAGTTATAAGCGTATGAATCTAAGTATCTAATCTAAGTGGTGAGTGGTGAGTGGTGAGTGGTGAGTGGTGAGTGGTGAGTGAAACTGAAAACTAAGGTGGTGGAATCAGGAATGGAAGGAAGGTTCCTTTGGTAGGTATTGGCTTGAGCAAGACAAAAAGTGGATTTTGCACTTTACTTTTGTTGATTAATAATAATAATCAATCTCATCTCATCTCATCTCTCGTTTGTGGAATGGGGAACAACTAACAAGATGTTGATGCCTTGAATCCCAGCCTTTGCATTTACATACTAACTTACAACTACACTTATACAATTATATTATTACTTCCATCAACCTAAACACTATTAAACACTAAAAAATAGAATTAGAGGCAACAAAAGACTACTTCTTCTAGTTGAAGTATAAATAATATTTCAACCCAACAACATTAACACACATTCCACTAGGAAATTAGATACTTTGGCAGAAAAAGAAAAATTATACCAAAAGCAGCACCTGCTTTTGCCATTCCTATTCCGATTCTTTCTTTGCAGCCAAAAAGAAATTCTCTTCCCATTTATATTAGAATTTCTTTTCTTTCTTTGTAAAGCATTACAACCAGAATATTTTCTCCTCCAACTCCAATTATTTCTCTCTTCTGCTACGCTCTCTTCTAGTCTTTACAAAATCCAAGTACCCTATGCTGAAACCATCCATCAAGTTTGAGCCAATTTAATCCTGTTTTAATATTCAATACTCATATTGTTTCTTTTAGCTGCTACCCCCAGGCCCAGAATATGGACAACTTTGTTATGTAGAGTAGACAATGATTGCTAAGCTTTGATGAAATTAACTACTTACAGTTACGCCCACCTTTCATGCTATCATGTTACATAAATGAATTCCCAGCTGACAACTTTTTCTCTAGTTTCTAATATGCCCAATAACAAGAAATTCAAACTATTTCTTATGAATTATATTATATATATGTAGTAAATCCATAAATGCGGTTTCATAAATTTAATCACAATGAATAATTCTCCCTAAGACATCATCATTAACCACCAACAAGATGAATCACAAAAGATGAATCACAAAAGTCTTCTGGGGGTGTAGATACTTTGTAAACCTACCTTTGGACACCAAAAATCCTATAACAGAAACTCCCAAAAGCAGCTGCATGTCAACCCAGCTGGTTTAATTATGGTTTCCGCCATTCCAAAACCAGACCTTTAGCCGCCACCAATATAGAATAAAAAGCAAAACTGGGTGGTCAAGCAGCAATAACAAAGCTCAGGGTTCCGACACTCTCTGATCAACTTTGTCTGTTTCCACCTCTTCGTGAACTAGCTGAGAACTTTCCACTGCTTGTAATGGTTTTACATTTATGGAATTATCATTTTCAGGCAATGAACTGCCATGCGCACCTGGTGACATTGGCAACATTCCTGACATAGGAGGAGCACCCAATTCTGGCCTGACAACATCCTTCTGGTTCAAGTTCTTTTCATTTGATTTATCATATCTGTCATAGCTATGGCTACGGCTTCGACTGCGTCCACGGCTATGGCTACGGCTTCGACTGTGTCTACGGCTATAGCTTCGACTACGACTACGGCCCGGACTGCGGCTGTAGCTGCGGCGTGGGCTGCGGCTACGACCACGTGACCAGCTCCTGCTCCTGCTTCGGCTACGACTCCAACTCCTACTCCGGCTTCGAGAACGACTACGGCTACGGCTTCTACTATAACGCCATGTTCGAACCCTTTCAGGGCTACGGCTACAACTTCTGCCCCTACTATCAGCAATGCTTCTTCTATTATCAAATCTTCCCCGGCCACGACCATGTCCTCGACCATCAAAACTATTGAACCGATCATGCAAATTTCTTTCATTCCGGCCCCGACCTACATTGCCCCCACCAGGGCCAGGAAATCCACGTCCCCTGTTTCCACGCCCAGTAAATGGGTCACCCCTCCCTCCAGGACCATCGAAGCCACCATCCCTCATACCGCCACGCCCATCAAAACCACCATCTCTCTTACCGCCACGGTTACCAAAGCCACCATCCCTCATTCCACCACGACCAGTGAAGCTACCATCCCTCATACCACCCCGGCCGCCAGAGTCCCAACGCCCACCACTACTTGTAGGAGCATTAAATCTACTCATTCCACTTCGATCCTTCCCAAAAGCAGGCCCACCACGAGAAGCTATCTCTCGCACTTGACGGGGAACATGCTGATTAGCTCTCTCCAGAACTTGAATCAAATCAGGGGCATGCTTCCAGTCCTGCTCAGAGAAAAAGGTGTATGATATACCAGTTGCACCTGCTCTCCCAGTTCTTCCAATTCGGTGAACATAGTCCTCAATCCCAGTGGGGAAATCAAAATTAATAACCACCCTGTGGCAAGAAATCTTAAAGAATGTAATAATTTCTTTATTTACTAAAATGGTTCCAAACACAGAAAAAAAGATACAAGAACTAACCTTATGTCTTTGATGTCCAACCCACGGGCAGCAACATCAGTGGCAACCAATATTGGGGATTTCCCAGTTCGGAACTGACTCAAGACCCAGTCCCTTTCATTCTGAGATTTATCACCATGAAATGCAACAGCTCCAATACGTCCAAGACTACGAGCAAGCTGGTCACACAGCCTCTTGGTGGAGCAAAAAATAATAACCTTTGAACCACGTTCTTGAGCTTGGATAATCTGCTCCAGGCGCCTCTCCTTCTCCATCTGCGGCACGACCTCAACATACTGCGAAATTATGAAGCATCTATAAGCTAAAAGGAATAGTATTCATTAAATCCAGGAGCAACGGAGTTGCAAAACTTTCGCTTGAGATATTGCAATCCCAATAGACAGTCAGCAAAACTATGAAGAAGGTGAACAACAGTCTACACAAGTTAATGAATTTATATTTTGTCACAGGAACCAGATTTTGGACCAAGCATTTTCACAAAGTAACCATTCTAATAAGAACTTACATGATTAATAAAAGCCAGACTAAAAAGAAAAAATTAAGAGTCAATATTAGTTCAAACAACACAAAGTGTTTTCCACGATAAAGCTCCTACACATAAGAGCAACTGCAATGACAATATTTGAAGGTGACATTAACCACATAAAAATTAAACAATCTACTCTTCAACATTCGAAGACTACTGCTGCCATCATATTTGCAGCCAATGAATTATCTTAGAACATACCTGTGTGATAGCCTTATTGGCAGCAAGTTCATCAACACTGCCAATATTCACCTGGACAGGATTGACAAGGAGGTCACCTGCTATTTTTCTGACTTCTTTGGGCCAGGTTGCCGTGTACATCAAAGTTTGTCTGCGAGGAGGCATCTCATTTACAATCTTGCGGATCTGGGGCTCAAAACCCATATCAAGCATTCGATCAGCCTCATCAAGAACAAGAAGTGAAACCTGTCCAAGGTCAATCTTCCTCATTTCTAGGATGTCATTCAGCCGACCAGGAGTTGCCACTACAATATCAGCTCCACGATCCAACTCTTTCAATTGATTAGCCTTTGAAGCTCCACCGTACAAGCACTGAAAAGGCATTTGAGTCAATTGCAAAATCCATAATTAGCTTAAATTGAAGCAAGTAGATCTTCTAGATGTGCGTGTGTGTGTGCACTGTTATATTCTTTTCTTTTTTCTAAAACGAAAGGAACAATAAAGCACTCAAGCCCCACCGTGCAAGAGACTCTTGAAGATCGGCCAAATTTCATAGCCTCTTCTTGTATTTGAGTAGCAAGCTCCCGGGTTGGAGCCAAAACCAACACTGTTGGCCCGTTTTGAGGGTTGTTATGGCGTTGCCTCAAAAGAATGAAGGCAGGAATCAAGTAGCCCAATGTTTTACCAGAACCTGTTTTAGCAATTGCAACTATATCCCGACTTTGTAATGCAATGGGCCATGTTTGTGCTTGTATGGGGGTGGGAGATGAGAAACCAGCAGAATGGATCTGAGAGCAAGCATGAAACATAGGTAGTTAGTACTGACAGAATTTCCTTTGGTTCTTACATGTTCTTCAAAGAAAAATAAGCATAAAACACCCATTTCAATTATCATGAAGTTTAACTGAAAATCCATGAGTTTATGGTTGCTTACAGAAGCAACTCGAGGCAACAAAAGAGGGCAATAAAGAAATAAGAGGCGGAGCCATTAAGCAATGTCCCAGTCACATCAAGTGTGATTTGGATGAAGGGCCAACCACCCTTCAAGAAGATGCACAAGAAAGGCTCCAACTGTCCATTTTGCAGCCTCCAAAATGAGAATAGTTGTTGCATTTGTAAGTGTACCAATGGGATTGCAGCGTACGACATATGCTCCTCCTCCGGAGCAGATATCGCACCTGCGACAAGCGAAAAAGATAAGTTTAAAATAAATAAAACAAAGCAATAATATGACCAAATTGTACAAACAGCATCTCATAATTGATTTCCAAACCAAGGTTTTAGGGATCACAGCATCTTTAAAACTTACCTCTCTTAGTATCTCAGGAGGGAAACCAGTGTCTTCAAATCTTATAAATGGTGGTGGAACATCGTCTCCCTATCAAATATGTTAAAGAACCAAAGTCATAAATAATGTAAATTGACAAAAGCAATCAGATTCTTCCACATAAAATAAAGACATTTCTTTAAAAATAACAAGGAATCAAATAGTATATTCAAAGGATAGGGGTTAAGGCACAAAATGTTAGGAGATTTTGAGGAAATAATATCTATCCAACTCCACTCCCTGGGCCGTTGGGTGGTTTGCCAAATATAATTTGCAGGCTCTAAGCAAGATTTAGGCTCACAATATAAATGAATTGATTTTATTTAAAGATTAGCAGTGCCAGCTGTAAATAATTCTATTCTAGTCAACTAGCTTATGCATCATTGCACATTAAAGCACGTGTATTTGCCCATTCAAAAGATAACACATAAACTAAACCATACAAGGTAAAATACAGACCGTTGCTGTGACTTCATGCTGTTTACGATATGCTTCAGCTGGAGACAAACTAGCAGTATCTGTAGATCCAACAAATGGGGGCCTCATCAAGGCATTATTCGAATAAGGTGGAACCGCATGACCATACACGCTATGCATGGCATGCCCTGCCATAGGATTGAATCCCCCTCCATGACCAGGTATGGCACTTTGAGGTGGCAAATTGCTCACCCTCATATCCTGAAAAGAAAAGCAGCATTAATGAGGCAATTGCATGTCATCGATAATCACCAAGGTGCATGAAGGATGAGGACACATATTTGAAATTAGTACATACCAACATTAAAGAGGTTTTCCAAACTAAACCAACATGACCTTGTTAAATGCCTATGTATGAGTATATGCATGAAAAAATTAAGATAAAAGTAGTTGGTATCTCACCATGGGCATAAGGGAAGGTGAGGGTTGCTGCGAACCCAACATTGGCCCATCTTTGCCACCATTAAAGTAGTAATTATTTCCAGCCCTGCCATGTAGATTATCTTCATAATTGGTTTTTAAACCTGATGGAGGCATATTAGACTGCATGATGGCTGGTCCCATATGATTCTGAAACCTATGACCCTGCTGCTGGTGAACCAAATCTGATCCAATTTGCTGTGGAGGGGCCACAGAGGTTGGCTGATGCATACTGACAGAGGAGCCACTAAACTGCTGAGCTTGACCCATATATAAACCTGTCTGTGGCATCTGAACTGAATTGGTTCCAGCAGAGAGATTCTGAGAAGATGAGGTACCCATCTGTTGAAACTGGGAAGGAGAAAACCGAGTTTGGTTTCCTAGTTGAAAATCACCATCCTCCCTTTTGGGAACTGATGCCTTGTAATCTTCTTGATCCGGATACTGCTTACTCTGAGCACCACATGGAGTTGGCTGCTGAGAACTTTGTTGATATGCCATATACTGCAAATGCTGGTTTGCATATTGATGTCCTTGAGGTTGGGTCATTTGCGAGTTTTGATGTTGCATTGTTTGCTGCCCTAGCTGCTGAGGCATCTGATGAATGGCCTGTTGGGGTATCAGCTGCCCTGGTTGCTGGCCTTGCTGCTGCAGCAAATGTTGACTTGGCTGTTGAGGCACCGGTGGCCCCATTTGAGACATCATTGGCTGGTTTAAATGCTGCATAAGTTGTGGCCTATGTTGCTGTGGAATAAACTGCCCAGGCTGTTGAATGGCCTGTCCTGTTTGAGAACTTGGTTGTTGTGAACCCTGCTGGTTGGAAACCTGCCCTATCATGGAACCCTGCTGCTGCTGTCCTACTACTTGTCCTTGCGGTTGAGATAATTGGCTCATTTGTTGTCCCTGCTGCTGTGCAACCTGGGGAACTTGCTTTTGCCCCATCGGTGCCACCACACCATTGGATTGCACAGGGTGGGCAACTGGTATTGGTGTTAGCTTAGGTGCCAAAACTACAGGAGGCGGACCAGGAGGCAAGGGTGGAGGCAAAGTGGCAGGCCTTTCATACTGGGTGATGTTGGTCTCGGGATCCCAATAGTACAGCAAGCCAGTGTTCCCATCGATCAGCCCCTTCCATGGTTTAGGAAGAGTGGGATCATCAGGTGCGTACCGTGGACCAAGAGTGGCTCCTGCAGCTGCTTCTGTAGTTGCCATTTGACCAATGTATATCTAAAACCACATAGATTCGTTGCATTTAGAAGTAGAAAATAATTTACTCTTTTCTGTGAACTAATACTATGGAAATAGAATTTAAAAAACAATCTCAAGGAAACAAGTTTCTGTTAATCAACAGAGAAAGTCCAAGATTAGTAATCTTGGAGAAATAATAAGAAAGTAGTAGTATTATACAAATACAAATATACAAGCCATAGACAAGGCCCTAAAAACTAGCAACATTTAACTGTTATAGTAATCTGAATAAATTATATTATATATAATACTATAAGCAATTAAAATTAACAACCCAATAAAACCGTAGAATTCTAGTGTAACCATAATATGATAGTATTATTATGATATAAAAAAGATTCTTAAAAAGAAATATAGTATCAGTTCCTAGCATTGGGAAATTATCCATTAATCAGAGCATAAACGAGCAATTAGTAGAAGGAGGAAAGGAAATCGGATTGCGTCATAAATAAAGCAGCAGAGTAAAGAGGAATTTGCATACATACCTCAAAAAGTAATAGTAATAAATAACTTGGAATTCCCTTCTAAAATGGAGAAGTGACAATCGAAAAGAAGGAGAAAAAAAATATAAACCCTAAAATAAAATAGTTCTAGCTTTGAGCAACTAGAAGAAAAAAGTTCTGGAGAGGGAAAAGATTTCGAGTTGTTTGGTAGTTTTGTTGCATTAGATTTTACCTGATGATGTTATAGTTGTAGCCTATAGGGGGTTATGAGAAATTATTGGGTGGAGTGAAGGTCTAAAGTTGGCGATGAAGCCTCGGATTGGAGTTGTTGGGGTTGGGCAAAGGCAAAGATGTTGGGCCCTGCCCAATAAAAAGAGTGGAAAACCAAAACAAACAGATTTTGAACTGACTTTGTGGCCCATTAAGCTAAAACCCTCCTACTCAAGTACTCACTCCCAATTAATTAATACTCCTATCCTTTAAAAAAAAAAGAGAAGAAGATACCAGTAGATGGTTGAAAACCAAAAGACGAGGGAAAGACTTGGCTTGGCTTTTCCAATGTTTCCTCCAGAGTTGAAAACGCTGCTGGAACTTTCTAAACTCTTCTCTTCCTTCTTCCTTCTTCTACAACAAACAAAACAGAACAAAACAAAACTCCCATTTCCCATTTCGCATTGCTTGCAAGTTGCAGATTAGTGATCAAGACAAGAGAGGACAAATTAAGGAAGGAGTCCAAAATCCAAATTGTGTGGAGAGGTCCAAAATCCAACCATGGCAGCCGAAACTGAGGCCCTTGCTGATACAGAGATTAATTGGGCCAGGTTAGGTTTTCTTAACAATCAATCAATATCACATAAATTAATTTGTTTCTGGCTTTCTGCTGATGAATGAAATTACAAATTACAAATAATAATTACAGGTTGGACAAGACAAGGTTCCACGTTATAGGAGCAATCCTTTTCACAGCACAGCAAGCAGTGATTCATCCAACCGCTGTGGTGAAGACTCGAATGCAAGTAGCAGATTCCCGCTTGGCTCACCTGCCTGCCACTCTTGTGTTTCGCCATATTTTGAGACATGATGGCCTCCCTGGCATTTTCCGAGGTTTTGCTACTTGTGCAATTGGATCCTTGCCTGGTCGGGTTCTGGTTTTGACATCTCTTGAAATGTCCAAAGATTTCATGTTAAATTACACCCAAGCGCTGCATATGCCTCACACCACCCGTGTTGCTCTTGCCAATGGAGTGGCAGCCATGTTCTCTACTTTACTCTCTTCCCTCTACTTTGTGCCATTGGATGTGGTAACTTGCTTCTTCTTTCTAATTTTGCAACTTACATGCATGGTTGACTCTACTTAATTAATTTATTACAATGTTGCATTGCATCAATTCTCAGATATGCCAAAGACTTATGGCGCAAGGGCTGCCTGGAGCATCATCTTACAATAACCCTTTTGATGTTGCACGTAAGGTTGTAAAAGCACAAGGATTTCGTGGATTGTATAGAGGCTTTGGATTAACAGTATTGACCAACTCCCCTGCCTCTGCTCTTTGGTGGGGTGCCTATGCTGCTGCTCAACGCATCATTTGGAGGTAACCTAAGTCCTAACCTATATATATATATATATATATATATATATATATTTATGACCCTTAATTTCTAGTCTAGAGCTTTATTAATATTTGATAAAATTAATTAGTGTTGTCAACAACAAATCAATTTCAAATTGTATTAGGAGCCTGGGTTACAGAGATGATGCAGAGAAGAAGCCTTGTCACATGGAGATGGTGAGTGTACAGGCCACAGCAGGAATGGTTGCTGGTGCTTGTTCTTCAGTTATCACCACTCCCATTGACACCATAAAGACGCGGCTACAGGTAACACTAACATGCATGTTTTCCATCTAATCTAATATAATTCACATGGAATTATGATATGACATTAATGCTCATTTCATTTGTTTTTGTTGGCCCTAATTTTAATTTTAATTTATCCAAGGTGTTGGATGATTATGGTGCTGGGAGACCATCAGTAGTGAAGACTACAAAGACACTAGTCAAGGAAGATGGTTGGTGGGGCTTGTACAGGGGGTTTGGTCCTCGCTTCTTAAATATGTCACTTTATGGGACTACTATGATTGTTACCTATGAGCTCATAAGTATGTCAACCTCCTTGATTTTATTTCTTTTCTCAATTGCAACCATCTCTTCTACTAGTTTCACATGTTTTAATTTATCCAAACCCACTTGGCATTTCAATGTTGGAATGTCTTTTGCATTCACTAATCTATGTCTTTCTTACGTGGCTGTTCTTTGAGCAGAGAGGTTATCTGTAAAGCACATCTGATGTTCTGGTTTATAGACTATAGAAAAAGCAGTACAAGAGCTTGATATTCTTTACTTAAATTCTCCCAATTCAGAGGAATCTAGTCCAAGAGATTCTATTCTACATTATTGTTGAACACCATTGGACTTGGAGGGAACGAATCCAAGGCAATGCAGGAGCAGGGGCCAGGGGCTAATGCTGCCCTATAAACAAAATGATAGTCGTCCATTTTTGTTTCTTGTTGCTCTTTAATTTTGATGAGGAAGTGGAAAGTTTCCTTTCTTTTCTGGTATGGAGTGGCTTAAGAGGTTGATTTCTTGGTCCTCCTAAATTTGTATTGTTCTGCGCTTCTTCTTTATTGCATGTAGTCGTAGATGACTTCTCTCCTAAGTAGTACTTTTTTTTGGAAGTGTCAAAATTACTGATTTAGTACCCCAAAAACTATTTAAATTTTCTAAGAATTCACATATAATAATAATAATAATGGTTATATTCATTCACACATTTAATTAGACCTGATCATATCATATCATATCATATATATGATAATACGAACAAACAAACCCTCGATGATGATACAATTAGGATGTTTACTTTGTTGGTTTAGGGCAGATTGAATGTTGCGTTCAATGGAGTGGGCTATTGCCCACCTTCAATATAGTTTTCGATCAACCCTTACTATACTACCATAAATGACTAGTAAAATGGAATCAAGTATGTTAATTTGACCTACCCTACTTATAGCAGGACTAATATAGAAGTATTAAAATCCCCCCTTTTTTTTTTGCTTGGTTACAGAGGAAGTGAAAGGAAACCAAAAGAAATTGCCATTATAAGAAAAAACAAATGGTATTGATGAGAACCTTGCTTCCAGCCAATACACGCTTACTTCAAACTCTTAACACATGTAGTATCACAAAAAGAAAAGAAGAAGAAGAAGAATAGTGTATGTAATAAACAGCATTACATGTCAAGATTAAAAAATAATTTGAAATCACAAATTGATCATTTTCTTCCCTACACATACAAATATTTACATCGATTGCTGCCGGAAGAGAGAAGCAGAGTCGGGGAAGGCATTAATGAACTTTGAAACAAGCTGAGATGATAATGCTTGTCCTTGACTAAGAGTATTCTGGTATCTCCCTATCAATGATAACACCATTCTCTCTTCATCAACTTCTTCCAAATTACCTGTACCATAACAACAGCAAACAAACAATTCATGCTCCTTCCTCGTCCCTAAAGCCTAGGCAAATAGCCAAATTTTCCAATAGACAATAGAGATTTAGTCAGTTCCTTTGATTTTCATCTATATTCTAGATTCGACCCATTGATCCCAAATGACTTCATACAAGAATGATTTACCAAAATGAAAGTAAGCATTTTATTGACAACGGTTAATCCAGAGGCTTACCCAACTCAATATCAAGGTCTACCTCTTCCACATCCCCTTCTTCAACAATACCATTCTCCAAGGCAGAAGCTGCTTCCGCATACCTTTCCAGAAACTCTTCTTCAGTTTCTTCATGTTCACTCTCCGATTCCTGATACATTACATAAAAACATATTACTGCCTACAGAACAGATGCAGCTATGGAAGAAGACGACCATTTGTTTTGACGTCCAAAAAGCCTAGTCCTCACAAAAAACAACTATAAATTCAAAGGCATAAGAACTAAAATCCTACAAAGTTCAAATTTTCAGCTCTAAATGCGATTCCGTCTTCTCGACATCAACTGTATTATGAGAATTAAATATAATCATTTTACAGACAAAAAAATGATATATGTATTTTAAGAATTGAACCTCATCATCATCTAGGATATCATCATCATCATCCTCATCATCAGCATCTTCAGATTCTCCATCATTTTCTTCTTCCATTTCTTCATCAAGTTCTTTCATTTGTACAGATAACTCCATCAGTGAAGTGAAGCAATCTTGAAATAAGCTACTACTTGGGTTACTTACTCCCAACCTCTCGACGATCTTGGCCAGTGTCATCACTGAATAAAAAAAATGTGCATTGTCAATAGCTTATTTTAGTGCCCAGGGGGATGGGGGGAAGAAAAGTGATGGCTGGAGGGAGGAGGTGTCCATTGAAGCCAACAAATATTAGACATGCTGCTTCTCCATCACATTAGAGTTAGCAACAAAAGGGCTGAAAAACGACTAAAATGATCAAATTCATGTATGAAAGAAGTTTTTTTTTTAAATTGTCAAAAAAAAAAAAATCCCTCAGCATTTGACCAAGTTCTACAAGAGCCATTAAGTAGGTACTCACTCATCAACTTGATTTCTGACTTTGCAGACAGACCAAGTTCAGAAGGGCGCGCAGAAGCAAAAGCCAGCGCAGCTGCCCAGGTTGAAAAGCCTCCATCTTCCTCCTTCTCCAACACCGTCTCCACGGTATCAGGATAACATAAATAGCATGATCCAATAGCAAGCAAGAGAGGTTTCCATAGTGAACAAAGCTTGCTTCTCACTCCTCTGAAACGAGAAAATGCTGCCTGACTGAAGACAACCGCTAATGATTGCCTCACACATTCTGTTTCACATGAATAATTTGGGACATGTAACAATATGTGAACACATGAGCAAGCTCTCCATGTGGCGGATGGGTATTGTAAAATGGCCTCACTGACAAATGAACTTATTGCTTCAATGATGGATCGTTTCGGCACAGGTGGAGCAGGAGCTAATGGCATATCTCTAACAATAAAATTCTTCAGTCCATATTTACTGTGCAAACTAACAACTTCCTTGATGCATTCAAAGACAGAGATATCTTCTGCTTCCTCCCATGCATGCCAGTCTGAAATTAGGTCAGCCCAAACAAGTAGTAACTCTGATAGTTTAAGCTCTGCAATTACATTGCTTCCGCTAACAGAGAGTATAATGGACCGAAGCAATGTCGATGAATGATCTACACATGATGGAGGGAGAGACGCCTCAGCATCCTGATCATAGCAGTAGTTCAAGTTAAAATGCAATGAATCTAAACTTAACTATTTAGCCAGGTAACTTCAATTAGCAGGATATTACCAATACCATCTAATGACTACAGCGTCAAGCAGACCAATGCATACATTTTCAAATTGAAGCAAAGGAACAAAAACATTTGAAGTCAATGGAAAATTAGAACAATTAAAAGAAATTACCATAAACCAAACTATAACCAAGTCATGAAGTTTACACCAGAAACATAACCAAGCTATTAGTTTGAATTAAAAGAAATCAAACAATTTCTTATGCATAAAATTACCATAAACCAAGATCTTTTCCATTCTTCTGGTAAAATTTGAAATTATGCTATCTGTATAAATTTCATCAATCTTTGCCCAAGATATTTGTCCTATAAACCAACTTAGAGATTAGAGTTCATAATATGAATAACTACCAGAAGTTTGAGCACACTTCCTACTCTAATTATACACATAAATGCTCAAATATATCAGATGAGAAAACAAACCAATGGAACTGCTATCCAAGCCTGTTGCAACAGTGCTGATAAAGCTCTAGCAATGGCAGCTTGACCTGATGCCTGCTTTTCATCTGAGTCATTCTGTTCAACCTCTTGAAGCATGAAGGTTTCCCACGATTGAGCTATCACGGCTAATGCTTCAAAGCCCCGTACAACCACCTATGATAAACGCAATAGTTAATTAACCAAGTCACTAATGCCAATGTGAATCTACAGTCCACTTTCAATTACAATCTGTTGGAGAGAATCCTCCAAAATAAAGCAAGCACAACCTAACTTTAGATCTAAATGTACAATGTGCAGAAATCCAAATGATAACAGAAGAGTAGAAAAGGTGTAAATGTACCAGCAAAGCTGCAAGAATTCATACTTACATGAGGCCATGGTTCCAGGTTAGGATGCATGGACTTAGAGATTGCATTGACCAACAATGAAACTATATGAGGAATATGGACTGCTATATTCTCATTTCCAGCCTCCACAACAGAATTAAGTAGCTGAAATAAGATAACATCATCTTCATCTTCATTACCAATCCTACCAATTACAATTTGAAGGAGAGGTAACCACTCAGGTGGCAGATACTCATTCTGAAAAAGATAAATACAGAAGAAAGGTGAGAAATCAAAACCAAACCAAAAACAACTTTCAGCGCTAAGGATTGACTAGGACCTACTTCAAGAAGCCCAGCAATTGCCCCTGCAGCAGCTACTCGCACAGGATAACAAGAAGTATCCTCTCTATCAGGCATTGCCAATGCCTTTAGTAAGGAAGAATAGATGTCTGCACTCATCTCCTGAAAACAGCACAAACTCAAAAACTAAGATTTACTTAGTCATTGCAAGAAAATAGGGTAACCAAATTGGGTGATAGAAACCAATGCTATAAAAGCAATAAACTTTGGTTTGATTAAACTAGCAGAAGAGATGAATCTATTAAGAAGCTGTCTCACTTCAGGCAGACATGATGCAAGCTCCCCAAGCACCCAACTTGCAGCAGCAACCAAATATGGTGGGCAGACAGAAACTGAATACAACGGTAGCACCCGGGTATGAATCAAAGTTGTTGTACATGGAGGTTTTTGCTCCCTTAAAAACTGTTATATATAACAGTCAATGACAAACTTCAACGGCAGATCTCATAAAAGAAAGCAAAAATTAATGGTTAGAATTATTAACATTGCAACTAATGGCTAGATTTACTTACATCTTGCAGGCCACCATATGCCATCAGAACACCAAAATAACTGCAATGGGTGACACACATAACAAATGAGAGAGATTTAGATTGCAGCAAGAACAATGATAAAAAGGGGATGGGTAAAGTTCTTTAAAAAAAAAAATGAAAGAAAGAGAGAGATAATAGAAGAATGATTTCCAAAGAAAAAGAAGGAAAATAAAGGAAAAGCAACTAACAGAAAATAATTATAAAAAAAATTGAAGCAAATTTTAATTTTGAAGAAGAAAGATAAGAAGGTGAACAGATAGATCAACGACTGAATTCGTAGGAAAACGGTCCTTAACTACAGCAACACAGTATTAACAAAGATGAATATGTAAAACATGTTCATTAACTCACTCTCTCAATATTCTAGGATCGGAAGCAGTAGCATCTGAAGGAATGGGAAATTTTGATAAAAATGGAAGCACCAATAACTCCCCAATGGAAGGCTGTTTACTTTTTTTGTTCTTTTCGCCTTTCTTGCGCTTGGATAGAGCTGAAGATGCATTTTTAGAACTCCCAACTGAAGGCCCCTGCATGCAGTTATAAGAAACTTTAATTAGTAATTCTATCAAGATAAAAATATATCAAAGAGAGATATCAAAGATTTTCTATCACCAACCTTTGACATTGAAATAACACCAAGTAAGTTTATTGCACTCTTCCGGGCTGTAAATAAATCCTCCCTCCATCCAGAAATTTCTTCCTAGACACAAATTTAATAGACTGATATAAAAGCTAATAGAATTGGTGAATATGTAATTTGATATATCAGGATCTACTTGCTTATGACCCGATAAGAGGTTTGAAAAATAAGTTGAGACTAAGACGAGATACTGGTGATCATACAAGCTCAGATGGGAGATTCTTCCGAATGTACTCCTCTGCATCGTCTTCCCATTCAGATATATCCTACTTGCAAAAAATCAAGTACCCGAATATCATCAATTAACTCAACTTCTATTCCAAACAAATAAAATGAAGTAGCAAGTCAAGATTTTTAAAAAAGGCATACCTTCTCATTCAGCACCAATGCTGGGAAGATTGCAGATTCCAGCAAAAATGAAAAATGGGGTGAAACTAATCTCCATCCCTGTTTGCAATTAACACATACCAGTTAACGTCCTAAACAAAAGGTACACGCATTGAGTAATTTTATTTTTTATGTTCTGTAAGAAGGAAACCATAAACAAAAAGTAACAAAGAAGACATTTACACTGTTGTTAAGTGGTGGAAGCAATAAATTTTACAAGTACTTACAGGGCCTGTCTCCAGAACATGTGAAACAACATCAAAAGCTAGTGAAATAATCCTCTCTGATAGAAAATCCAGCTTCTGCAAAAGAAAAATACCTTCTTTTAATCTCAACACAACCATAAAAGCATCAAATAACACACAAGCACAAATACCATGTAAATCAAGTGATATCAACAGAGCTATGGTACCGCGCTATGGTGCTGCAAGGTCTATGGCATCTGATGTAAAGAAGATACCCCTTGGATTATTTTCACAAGTATAGTGCACAAACAACCTGAGAAATGGTAACTGATGAAACTTACACTGACATTTGGGCTACATTTGACTATCTTCAGAACACAGTTCACAATATCTGGCATTAACCTGAAAACATCAAGCCATCAAATCATGACATGAGAGAAGACTGCAAATGCAATAATATTAGAAACTGAGACGATGGAATCCTGATTATTACTTATCAGAATACTTGCGGTGGCGGGTTGTCAAAGAACAGAAAATTAGCAGAGCCCTCTTTCCGGTCTTCAACCTCAGCAAGTGCTCATCTTCTGAAGTATCACCGTTGTCGAAACTCAATGAACTCAAAATTTGAATTAGACTGTGACAGAAGGAAGGCAGAAGAGGAGCTACAGCAGATGGCATATACGACCTCACCTATAAAGCTAGTCATGGTTTCAAAAGCAATTCCACAAGAAAAAGGAAAATGACACCAGCATGCATAAGAAATTCATAGGGCCTTTTCACTCAAGTAGCAACCAACAATAATTGTATCCTTAAGGTTTACAGGCTACTAAGTACTAATCAATGAGCCATATCAAATAAAAATAAGTAATCACCTAAGAATCCTATGCACATACACTTCTGACTTCTAACAAGTACATATTGATCAATATTATCTTCTAATAGACTAATGGGTTCATCCACTTTTGTAGAATTATAGGTATAAAAGATATTACTCACCGTAAAATATAAGCATTTAGATATGAGGAGAAGGATCTTCTCAGTTTCCAGTTCTTTTCTACCGTGAGGAGCAGTAGCCTGTATTGCAAACCATCTAATGTTTTATGATAGAGATTGAAAAAAAAAACAATAAATGGTTCGCTAAGTGATACAAGAAATAATGAGGCCAGAAAACAGAGAAGTTTTAAAACAAGAACCTTCTCAACAAGATGATGGAACACTGTAAGCAATGGTGCAAGAATTTCTTTTGCAATTAGTTCTAGCTGTAGTGGTACTGGCTCCTTAGCAACTTTAGGATTCAAGAAGTACTGCCAAGAGAAACAAAAATGCTTGAAGTCCAAATCTATGTTGCATCAAATTTATTGAGTTTATGGCAGATTGAGAAAGATGTAGTACATGAAACGAGATAAAAGAAACAAAAACAGAATGATGGATAATCCTATCAATCAAAAGATATTCACACAGGAGTCTTTAAAACAAAGCCCAAAAAAGTACCTGAAAAGGTCTAACAAGGGCATGAAGAACCGTAAGGGAGTTGATGGTACTCCATTCACAGTTTGCACCATTGCTTATGACGTTGCTACTTTGAATAGCAGATCGGAGTTCCGGTACAAGTTCTGGCCAAGAATTCTGCTTAACAAACTCAGCAACAACAATGATTCGGAACTGCCGAGAGGAAGGCAAAGGCGTGTAGCCGTTCATATATTAGTATTATTATTGATTTTTTGAGTAATACAATAAATTATGAGAAAAAACGAATAGTAGAAAAATTGGTACCGCTTCGACTAAAACTTTTAGAACTGAAGGTTCCGCTTGAAGCAAAGTACGCATAAACTGGTCCTTGAACTCCTTGCTAACTTTGGGAGATGAATCATCATGGACTTCAATGTTTCTCCTAGCGAAATTTTTTAGATAAGTAGAAGCAGCGATTCTTTGACCTGGATTTTGGCCTCCTATTGGAATTTAAAAGTTAAACAAGAAAAACAGTGAGAACAAATTGGCAACGCTTAATGGATTGAGAACATAATTAATTGGGGAATAAGTGATTGGAAGAAGAGGTGAATTTGGCTTACCGGCGGCTATAGAGAGGAGAGCGAAAGGGAAATGGGGCAGTGAAGAGAGGCGATCAAGAGCTTCAGTTGATGTGCGGACAACGTCGCCATCGGGGCTAAGCGTCTGATTCAGCAGCTGAGCAATCTGAGTGACGTCCATGGCTCTTTCGATTTTCTTTTCCTTCACAAAATCTCGAAGGAGCTGCTGCTGTATTTCGATTTTGTCTTTTGAAAAAACCCTAAAAGTTCGCTAGTCAAATGCGGGAAAGGAGAAGGCGGGAAAATTTTACTTTTGGGCCTGGGTAGGCTTTAAGCACTTTTATTTTTTGGTTGAAGGCTTTAAAATTTGAACACTTTAGAGTTTAGAGTAAAAATGAAAATTACTAGTAGTAGTAAATAAATATAGGATGTACCAAAATAAATAAAAATAGATATAGATAAAATAAATTTTAAATTTTAAATATTTTCAACAGAATAAATTGAACAAATAAGCCTCCATCCTTTCAAAAGTCTCTCACGTTAGTCTTTTTGACTGCACTAAGGACTTAGAACATCACCAATAATCTAAACATAGCTAATTAAGCCTGTTGAGTACTATCGGTACACACATTTGCCTAGACGACTTGACGAACGTCACACTTCTAATTAAGCAACCGACGGGATATTCTACGACCCAAATCCGACTTGGGTAAAATACACCCATCCATACAGTGCCCGTACAATCTACCACCTGGTACCCCAGTGCCTATATAAAGGGTAACCCCTCGTTTATTGCTCCATATTCTAAAACTCTATACCTTAATCTCTTGAAATCCTCTTAACTAACTCGAGAATTCGACACTGATTTGATCATCGGAGTGTTAACGCGGGATTCCATCCCCGCACTCCTACGTGTTTTTCCATTTATAGGTCTTCAACCCGAAAGTCTCAGAGGCTCCGGACGACGGCCTTCGCAGGCTATCCTTATTGAGTGTTTTGCCCTCAACAAATTAAGCCCTTTTCAAAAGTGCTAATATATTTCCAGAAGCCCTTCCAACGTCTCCCGACACAACTGAGAAGTTTTGTTCAACACTTCCTAATTGTTGATGGCTTTTGGTGGCTTCCCAATCCACTTACAAAACTGCTTTGATATATTATTTTATTATTATATGTATAATAATGAACTTAGAACCAGCAAGTTAGCCAAAGTTTCTCGGTAGAGATTGATTTGGTTTCAATACCATGTTCCGAAACAATCTTTAATCTCATGGATAACTATTCAAGATAGATTACTCATTCGTTCACGCCTTAATGAATGGGGATTGCTATTGCTGATTTGAGTTGCTTATTTTGCCATCATTAGGTGGAGAGTATATAGATTATCTTTTCTTTTACTTGTGAGTTTTCAAATCGGATTTGGTCAAAAATTATGACTACATGCATTGGTGATTGGCATTGTGAGACTTAATGAGCAATTTCAAGGCTTAATTAAGATTATAACTATTTTTTGACTGTCCCTCCTAAGATTACCTAGAATGCTTATTGCTACTGTATTTTGAGGGAAATGAACGCTAGATATACTCTCATGAAAGACTCAATCAAAAAGAATCTTCTACTAGATTTCTAAAATTGTTCATGACAGATTACATAGTTTGAATCATGTTAAAAAAAGACTATAACAATTCTCTTCAATGTACCATATGGCCATGCAGGGGACTATATACATTCCTATACTTCTATGATTTAATTTGTAGATTGTAAAGACTTGTTGCTAGCACCTTTACCACGTACTTTACCACGTATTGAGTTGCAGCTTTGTTGTTTGAATAAATAAAATTAATTTACTCATTAAAAAAATTATAAGTAGAAATGGGGTAAAATTGGACTTAACTGAATACCGAAGTAATTGTTGCTATTGCCCTTTTGCAACAATCAAAATTGCACCGGACTCAAACGATCGTGCTAAACGTTGTTAAGAGTACCAAACACATGACCTATATATAATTCGAAAAATAATAAACCGAAAAGAAAAAAGAATATTGGAAAACACGTGGGAGAAGATTAGCAATGCTTAATAATGATCCTAGCTAGACTCACGCCACGTTAACTCCATGCAGCAACCTTGACCTTCTATAAACACACTTATCTACTGAATTGATTTCCATACACCAAAAAACTGAAAAAATTCGTAAACTCTCTCTGTTGATCTGAAAATGCCAGGCATCACCATTGGAGACACTGTGCCCAACCTTGAAGTAGAAACCACCCACGGAAAGTTGAAGCTTCATGACTACTTTAAGAATGGCTGGACTATCTTTTTCTCTCATCCTGGTAGGCATATGCAGATGCAGCTAGGCCTTTTTCTTTTTCTTTTGCTTTAATAATTCTCTTAAAATCCGATTATTAATCTATCATTTCGTGGTGGGTTATGCATGCATTGCAGCTGATTTCACTCCAGTGTGTACAACGGAACTTGGGAAAATGGCGGCTTACCTGCCGGAGTTTGAGAAACGAGGGGTGAAGCTTCTTGGATTATCTTGCGACGATGTCAAATCGCACAATGAGTGGATCAAGGACGTTGAAGCCTACACTGTCTGTAACTTTTTTCTTTTTTTTTCATTTCAGTACATTAAGTTGCGCCCTTAAGCTCCACCTTTTTTTCTAAATAACATATATTTGTTAATATGGGGATGCAAATGCAAATGCAAATTATGCAGCCTGGTTGCAAGGTGACATACCCGATCGTGGCAGATCCGCAAAGAGAGATGATAAAGCAGCTGAACATGGTGGACCCAGATGAAAAAGACTCTTCAGGGAACCAGCTTCCATCTCGAGCTCTGCATATCGTGGGCCCTGATAACAAGATCAAGCTGAGCTTTCTGTATCCGGCAAGCACCGGGCGCAACATGGATGAGGTGATGAGGGCTCTGGACTCCCTCCACAAGGCATCACACCACAAGATTGCCACACCCGCCAACTGGAAACCAGGCGATCCTGTGGTCATATCTCCCTCCGTCACCAACCAGGAAGCCAATCAAATGTTTCCTCAAGGTTTTGAGACTCAGAAACTCCCATCCGGGAAGGAATACCTCCGTTTCACTCACGTCAACTGATGCATGCGCTACCTGCAACACTTTCTATTTATAGTATATATATATATATAGTTCCTGGCTGCATATTTCCGACTCTTTTAGTCTTTACCTGGCTTGTAATGGTTTTCTACTTTTGTGCTTGTGGCTAAGCGTCTTTCTGTTGTCATGGACAGCTTGTCTTGAATCTTGATCATCATGACTTGTCTTTCAAGTTTACCTATATGTAATAACAACTGCTTAATTACAGTCCTGAACTAGTATATGTTTTTCATCTCATCTACTTTGAATTTAATTTTGGGTAAAAATACAATTGGTCTCCGTTTACACCGGGTTGACCCGGGTCTATTGCTTGGGAAGAAAATTAAATTATCACAGTCATTACTTATTACCGTTTGAAACCCGCGTGTAGCTTACATTAGCAATTAGGGAGTATTTAACCGCATTTGATTTTGAAAATAAGTAGTATACTATTTAGCAAACTATACGGTTATAAAAAAAAAAAAAGAAAGAAAGAAAGCAAACTACTATATATACAATAGTAATCAAAATGCTTTCGGCGGCGTTGTTGAGTACAGCATGTGCAAACTGGTCGAGCTAATTCCGTGTGGGTGTGCCCCATATATGGTATATATGTGCGTCCATTTCTAGCTTTCTGCTTTTCTCGATATTAGCCCAATTTGGATGCCAGATCATTGCTCCAATCCTGATTCCTGTCCTCATTGCAATGTGAGAAACTGATCATCGCAGAATTGAAAATATATACCATCCCATCTGAATTATTTATGCTTCTGGCCTGGGCTCTCGGGCTCTGGCATTTCACTGCCCTTTTTTCAAACTTGTGGATCCCACCTCCACCCTTAGTGCCTAACAGTCAAAAAGCTCTCCTGACTTATGCACTAAATCTCGGATGTAGCCATTAATCCTTTCATACCTATAATGTAGTAACATAAGAAGATTTGTTAGCTTCTTCTGGCACTTCTTTTAGCTCTTTCTATTCATCATCTCTCCTCATTTCTTCAGAGTTCAGCCTTAGCATATTCTTTCTTCCTAGAGATAGCAATGCTTAAGTTATAAATGGCGCATCTCGCAAAACACAACCTCCAATATTTTACGTTTGTAGCATTAATTATATCCTTGCTTTTCCAACATGTCCTGAGCGCCAGCCCTTGCCGCAGCTTCTGCGGCAACATTGCCATAAACTACCCCTTTGGCGTGGACGACGGTTGCGGTGCGCCACAGTACCGGCAAATGCTAAACTGCACCAATGACTTGTTCTTTATAACTCCCTCCGGCCGCTACAAGGTTCAATCCATCGACTACGACAAGAAAACCATGGTGGTCTACGATCCAGCCATGTCCACATGCTCCATACTACAACCGCACCATGACTTTATCATGACTGAGATCCAATCGGTGATAATCCCTCCAACTTCCGACACTGTTTTCGCTCTCCTCAATTGCTCCATTGACTCTCCGGTGCTGAATCACTACAAGAATCTTTGCTTCAACTTTTCTGGGCATTCCTGTGATGAGCTTTATGGTGCGTGCAATGCTTTCAGGATATTCCATTCGCTCACAAATTCGACCCCGCCGTGTTGTTTTACAGGGTATGACACGGTGAGGTATATGAGCCTCAACATCTTGGACTGCACCCATTACACCACTGTTATCAATACCGATAATTTGAAGGGCGTTGGACCTCTGGATTGGGTTTATGGGATCAAGCTATCCTATTCGGTGCCGGATACTGGATGTGAACGCTGCACTCGCTCCGGTGGTTCTTGCGGCTACGATACTGAGACTGGAGGGATGATGTGCCTCTGCTCTGCTTCTTTCAATGCTACCCGACAGTGTGGTAAGTATTACTACGCTTACATATATAGTTTATTATTTTAAATTAATGAATTTTAAATCCAGAGTAAATAATCAGATTACTCTGTTTGTAGCTGCAGGTAGCCTTGGAGATCTGGGAGGAGGGCAAAAGTTTGGTTTGTGGACAAAATTTCGTGCATTTGCCTTAATATTGAATGCAGTACTAATTTACATATAATCTCATAATATTGCCATTGGTGGCTGGCTGGCTGGCTCCTACTTTTCTTCTCTTCTCTCATCGGTGGCGCTTTCAAGGCAGAGCATTTGAAAATTTTGAACAAAATGAAAGCACTGGAAAAGTTTATTAATAGTGGATCAGATGCTGAGGTATATGTGCTTGTAATATTTGAAAAATTTGAAATGTAAAGCCAAGACACCAATTCAAAGTAATTAATCATGTCTCATCATAATTCATATCCTGATATGCCCCTGTCCCTGCATTCAAATCTGAGTGTTGAATGGTTGACATGAGATGAGATGGTAATATTTTACCCAAAGGGCAAAGAGCCGTGCGTGCATTATCATCATTCATGATTTCTAAAACTAACCTTCCCTTTTTTTCTTCTTCTTTTTCCAGAAATTGAACACTGAATTTTTTTTTTCGCAAACACAAATGTTGGCGTATATACCTAAATGTGCAACTGTGCATGGATGCATGGGAGAGAAATGTCATTCCTAATGAAAACAAATTGAAGTTGATTATTTGATAGTAACATGTGCTGATAAGCCTGATATATAGCCCAAATTGACAGATTGATTCATAAAACAGGGTCACTTGACTGCAATGCAATCTAATGCGTTTTCAACATTTCTTAGTGCACAGAGTAAAGGGAACAAAAGGGGACTAGTAATGTGAACATATACAATTTTTACCAAAAAAAAAGTGAACATATAATCAAAAAACCAAAATATTTAGGCGTGCAAGAATGCATTGGTTAGACATCAAAATATATTTGCTCCTTTTTTTTTGGTTTTTAATCATTCTTTCTTTTGTGTGTGTAAGAAATATATAGAAAGAAAGTTACTAAATTAAGAGGTTCAAATATAAATTATTCCTAGCGGCCCCATACTAATTAGAGTACTTTTAAGATCAAATTCAAACATTATTGATTGGCTTTCATTCAAACACAAAATAAATTATAGCTGTTGTAATAGTAATTGATTTGCATTTTTTTCTTTTTTTAATTTCTGCTTTCCCTAAAGTAAAACTCGAATTCATGGGCCCATTGGATATGGATTCCACACGCTACTATTATACTCTGTTTCCTGTAATCCGGACCCATTAACAAATACTAATTACTAAACAATGTTTGAATCCAAAGCCCACCAATTAGTGGACTCTTTCCAAACATCGGATTCGGATTTCAATCTCTTTAATTTGAATGGCTGAAATCTGATCGAATGCGGATTCCTGAGTCCTGACCCCATAAAAAACTACTAGTACAATATTTTTGAAATCCCGTTGTAACTAACGTCACCGTTGCTTCGGGGGACCGGTTTGAAATATTCAATTACATTTGGACTATTTGCTAAACAACTATTTCAATTTTTGAAAATGGAGCGGGCTGATTCTGATTCTGAAGAGCGAAAGGGAAAGGCTGAAGCTGAAGCATCCATTTGTCTTCAGATGCTCTCTCTCTCATCTGACCCAATTTCTTGTTTTTTGCAAATGCTTGAGAGATTAGATTACCAATTTTTGTTTTAATAGTACAGTAATTGAATCTTCTTCTTCCACTTCAACGTTCAATAATGTCAAGGGATGCAGATGAGAACGAATTCGAAAACTCTTCGACTTCCTCTCATTTCCCACCTCCCAGAACTCCACTTAACACTATTCCAGATCCCTCTCAGTACCTCAAAGAAACGCTAATTCATCACGATGAACACGATTTGGAGTTCAGAGACAAATCCGATTCTACTAAAACCATTAATAAAACCCCCAGGCTTACTACTCGCCAAGGGAAGCGCCATTCCGAGCCCAACTCCACTCACAGTACTCCGGCGAGGACCGCTCCCCGCTTTTCACTCGGTGGCGGACCTGGGCCTTGTGTCTCCACTAGGTTCCCTCCAGCTATTGAAGGAAGATCAGGTGGAGTGAGCTCCAGCTCTTCTTCAAGGCTCCCCAGAGGGATTTCAATAGCTGATAGTTCCAGTTACTCAACTGAAGCGCCATATTTCGACCTCATTGAGGATCCTTCATTCTGGAGAGATCGCAATGTGCAGGTTTTTTTTTGTGCATGCATCTAATTTGCTGTTTATTCATCGTTTAATCTGGGAGCTACCATCTTTTATTTCTTTTACTAATGTTATGATGGTGTTGACTTCTAGGTGTTGATAAGAATTCGCCCATTGAGTGCGATGGAGAAGGTGTCGCAAGGAAATGGTCGGTGTTTGAAGCAGGAGAGTGCCCAAACTTTAGTTTGGCTTGGACATCCTGAGACCAGATTTACCTTTGATAATGTAGCTTGCGAGGCCATATCTCAGGTATCCTTAACTAACAATTTACGCCTACTAGTCTCATTTTCTTGTTTTAAAGCTGAATGATTTTCATGTTGAGTAATGTGGATGTTTGCTTGAATATGATGTAGGAAAAGCTGTTTAGAGTTGCTGGACTACCCATGGTGGAGAATTGCATGTCTGGTTATAATAGCTGTATGTTTGCTTATGGTCAGGTAAGATGGGGATTTTGTATTTATGTTTTGTGCGCACATCATTATCTTTATGGGTGAATGAATTTTGGGGAAGCTGTTGACCACTCTGAAACTTTTTACCTGTGCAGACTGGTAGTGGCAAAACATATACTATGATGGGTGAGATAAATGAGGTGGATGGCGAGCTCAATGAAGACTGTGGAATAACTCCTCGTGTATTTGAGTATTTGTTTTCCAGGATTAGAATGGTAAGAATTTGAGTCCCCGATTTTTACTTATATACTTCCATTTAGTGTTTGTGTAGTAAATACTTATGAAACTTTGTAAATGCAGGAAGAAGAGAGCAGGAAGGATGAGAAGCTGAGGTTCAGTTGCAAATGTTCCTTTCTAGAGATATATAACGAGCAAATAACTGATCTTTTGGAGCCTTCATCGACTAATCTGCTAGTAATTCAAGACTTTTCCTTTTAATTTATGTTGGATAATCGACACACATTAATTACACCGGAATAGGTCATAATGCTGATTTTCCTTCTGTAGCTCAGAGAAGACTTGAAGAAAGGTGTATACGTGGAAAATCTTACGGAGTACTATGTGCAGACTGTTGATGATGTTCTCAAGCTTCTGTTACAGGTAATATATACTTGAAAATTTGTTCTTCTTCACTAATCACCATGTATTGGGTAAGAAAACAATGCTTAGCATTTTGCTACATGCAGGGTGCTGCAAACAGAAGAATAGCAGCGACCAACATGAACAGTGAGAGCAGCCGATCCCATAGTGTTTTCACTTGTATCATTGAAAGCCATTGGGATAAAGATTCTATGACCCACTTTAGATTTGCAAGGTTGAATTTAGTGGATTTAGCTGGCTCTGAAAGGTAATTATGTTTATGGATCAACTTATTCAATATTTTAGCATTATCTTTTAAATGAAAAAATAACTTGATTGACAATTTAGGCAGAAGAGCTCTGGTGCAGAAGGAGATCGTCTAAAAGAAGCCGCAAACATAAACAAATCTTTGTCAACTCTTGGGTAATTAAACCTCAGATCTTTTACCCAGTCTGGTTGCTCTGAATTAGTTTAGCTTTCAAAACATATTTTATACCAAGTTGTTTTGATGAATGTGCAAAGGTATCACCTGATGTGGTTCTTCTGCTAACAGTGAGGCATTTTCAAACCAGCATTTATATGGAGTCTTTTTTACATGGGTTTCAAGTGAGATGAAAGCCTTCTTGGTTTTGTTAATAACTATACACTCTATCTATCCTTTGAAGATTTGAAGCAATAATTATTCATAGATTTGTTTATACATGATATATGACCAAAAAGGTGGTGCACACGCAGTGATTTCTTGGTCATGAAGCCACCATCAAAGGAAGAGCAGTTGTATTAGCAAACATAAATTTAAAATTTTTAGTTTTCAAAAGTGATATTTCAAATTTTCTGTGGTTGCCATTTTCTTGACATTATTTTTATCGACAAGTTTCTTTAAATTCAAAGTAGACAGCAACCAAGCTGTTAAGCATCTCTAGGACAGGAAAGGCACATTAATAACTGTTATAGATGGTTGGTCAATCAGTGTTTCTAAAATACTTTGTCAATTTGATCTTCTTCATAAAATGATAAGAGTATACGATGACTGAAAGCCTAATTTGAGTGAAAGACGGTAGTTTTCATTCACATTATTTATGCTCAATATAACCTAGAAGTATTTTTAGTTTTTATGCATTCTGAAGAGGTCTGTGTATAATGAATCTACTTGTTCTTCTGCTGTTTTACTTGTTTAGCCTGGTAATAATGTCTCTGGTGGATCTGGCACAAGGAAAACATAGGCATGTGCCTTACAGAGATTCTAGGCTGACGTTTCTGCTTCAGGTTAGTTACCTAAAGCTCTTAAGTGGAAGATAATTCTATTATATTGGTACCTCACTAAATGGTTTCGTATATGGATGACTTGGAGAGCAGGATTCACTGGGTGGAAACTCAAAAACAACAATTATTGCAAACGTCAGCCCATCTATTTGGTCTGTTTAACAAATAATTAATCTTTGCAATGACATACAAAACTTGTTGTCTTTCTGGTCTTCTAATGCATTTTGGTTCTTTCGTTTCTCTCAGTGCCGCAAATGAAACTTTGAGCACACTAAAGTTTGCTCAGCGTGCCAAACTTATTCAGAATAATGTATGTACTTCGTATTCTTGCTCCTTGATGAATTAAATTTGTCTTTGGAGAAGTTACAACTCAAAACCTTTTTGGGGTACTCACATCAGCTTTACCTTCTCTCTAGGCTAAAGTGAATGAAGATGCTTCAGGTGACGTGAATGCACTGCAACGGCAAATTCAACAATTAAAGGTACGGAGTAAGCACAATTTGTTGCTTGTTCAACTTTCTAAATCATTAAAGCTGAAGTGTATCATCTCAAGCAGGGTCAGTTGTTCTCCTTGTTGAAAAACTCCCCAAACTCTCCAAATAGCTCTATGCCAAGTTTTTCAGGATCAACAATGGGAGACTATTCAGGAAAAAATGAATACACTGGAGAAAACGTGACAGATTGTAAAATACAGAACATTCACAAGAAGGTGACTTGCATGGCCATTTTGTGAACCTACTTTGTAACACTTTTTTCAGTTAATCAATGCTAATATAAGTCTAGCAGATGAAACGCATAGAAGCTGCTTTAGCTGGCTCCCTAAGGAGAGAAAAGATGGCAGAAACAACAGTGCAGAAATTAGAGGCTGAAATTGAGCAAATGAACCGCCTGGTATGTTCTAAAAGTTTTTGATGGATGATCTCAAGGAATTTTATTTATGATTGTGATGAAGTGCAAACATCAATGCCTGCTTGTATGGGGTATATTAACGGTTAAGTCATTTCTCACAGATTTGTCAAAGGGAAGAGGATGTTCAACGTATTAAAATGATGCTTAGGTTTCGGGAGGAGAAGATAAAAAATCTTGACTTATTGGCAACTGGCCTGGTATCAACTGAGGAGTATCTCATGGAGGAAAATCGAGCTTTGAAGGAAGAGGTTCGGTTGCTTCAGACAAAGATTGACAGAAATCCAGAATTGACACGTTTTGCCTTAGAGAACATTAGACTTCTTGAACAGTTGCAAATGTAAATCTCTTCTTGTCACTCTGGAGTCTGGCCCCTCTTGTGATTCCCATGACTCACTTTACATAGCTAATTATTTTTATGCCAGATATCAAAATTTTTATGACCATGGAGAGCGAGTAACATTGCTGGGTGAAGTTTCAGAACTGCGGAACCAGGTTTGCGAAGTGTAATTTTATTGTAATTTTGTTTTGGAACTTGATAATAACAGACAAAGATTTTCTTGACATGCAGCTTCTAGAAGTTCTCGAGGGAAAACATAGATTCTCTTCTAGATATGAGAATCAGGTTAATGAACAAATTTTACTTTATTATTTGTGTTGTCAATGATGCTTTCTAATTTGTATGTTTTCTTACATATAAATTCCAAACTGATGAGGTGTGAACTCCAGGATAGGAACACTGCGAAGGAGTTGAAAGATTGCAGAAATATGAATTCCAAACTGATGAGGTATAAGCAAATCAATGTACTTCAGTCTGCAGTGCAGTTTTAATAGTTTCTTCCTCTCTTTTGTGCTTTGTTATGAAATGACTGGTCACAGACAACAATATTCAACTTGTCATTTCGTTGATGGACTTTTTTTCTACTATGTGTTCAGGGAAGTAGAAGAGTTACAAATGGAACTGAGAAAATACTTGAACTGTAGTCAAGCAGCAACTGCTTCTGTAAGAACAACTATGAACTAGTAAATGTAGGGGTAAGATATGTTAATCTGTGTCCTAAGGTTGCTAATTCTAGTTTCATCTTTCGTAGGTTGCTTATTCTCCTTCCCAGGATCATGAGCAATACAGACAGACAGATAAATATTCATTGGTAAGCAAAATGAAATCTTTGTCCAGTTGCTCATGTTTAATTTATTAGTGGCACATTTTTATTGATTAATTGGTATCTTGCGGTCGCATCTAGATTCTGTTTCTTTCCATGTATATGGCTACCATTATATATAGATGCATCAAAGAGAAAGACTAGCACAAGTACTGCATCAAGGAAAATTTATGTCCAGATGTAGAGACAGAAAGAAACATGAACAAAAAGAAGAGTACAGATATGCATTAGCATGTTAAATATTTTCGCTTTAAAATAACATTTTCTTTTTTAATGGCAACAATCTTGCAGGTTGAAACTATATCAGTCTGTAGTGACTCTGGAGATGAGACAGCATCCTTTTCCCAGAAGGATGATGTGGGTTTAGAAAATCAACATGAGCAGAGCATAAGTGTAGATCCAGTTACGCAACATAGTGTCACTCAAAAGGAGTTGATAGATGCAAGGTTGTTAATTAAAGCAATGGAGACTGAGCATATCAACCTACTTGAAGAGCTGCAGCATCTGCAGGAAGAGAACAGAAAATACATGGAAATCATGAGCAACAAAGAAAATCTGGAAAATGAATCCATTCATAAACTTGAATTTCAATGCCTTGAAACAGATCAATTGGCATCTAACAATGAAGGGCTAGGAATGGAGAGTGAACACATTGATCAAAAGGATTTACAGGACAAGTTGGATAAATTGACCAAAGACCTTGATAATGCCAGATTGCTTAATTGTCAATATCAACAGGTTCAGGCATCACAACTATCTTGCCAGCACGAAGCTGATTTAGTACGTGAACAGGTTGAGATGGAAACAGCTAGAACAATTCTTCATTTACAGGAAGAGGTTGCTTCACTTCAGTTGGAACTTAATGAGAGAATAGCTTCAATAACTCAAGAGAATATGAGGCTAAGAGATATGATCACAGCTAAAGAGCAGGAAGCAAAGTCAATTTGTATGGAGTGGGAAAGGGCAACTTTAGAGCTCACTAGCTTCCTTCTAGATGGTTCTAAGTCTCTCAAAGATGCCTCTCGGCAGATAGAGAATATTGCTTGTTCATTTCCTGAAATCAATGTTTGGGTTGGTGAACATGTTGAAAGGGCTGCAAAAGTTTGCATTGACAAAGAAGAAAGAATTCTACTTCTGCAGAGAAGCTTGGAAGATGCACAGAGGATGATAGTGGAAATGGAGATGAAGTTAAGTTCCTTGAAGGGTGCAGCAATTGCTTTAAATGAAATTCAGGAACCAAATGCTGATGCAAAAACAGAGGAAGCAGCCGAATTAAGCATGTTGGTCAGTGACCAGCTTACCATGGCAGAAGAACAAGTTGATGCTGCTTTCCCGGTTGCAAAATCGCTTGTCAATCATAACGAGGCAGCTCATGTTGATCATGCTGAGGTAGACATTCCAATCTTAACACTAGCCACTTCTCAGGAAAAGCAAAGCGATGTAACTTTAGATGATCTTATGGCTGAAGTAGAGTTGGCAAAGTTAGCAATATTGGAGTCTGACATTGTCATCAGTACATCTTATGAAGATGCGGAGGTCCATTTATCTACCCTCCAAACAGACATTTTTGAAGTCTCTTCAGATTACAAGGAGTTGCTTCAGGATTTGTTGAGACAAATTCTTGACATGAGGAGTAAAATTTTTGAACTAGAACAGAGCTGTCACAGTTTTCAGTTTTCTAAAATCAAGTGGCAATCAGTGGGGGCCACTAAATGTCAGAAGTGTCACCTGCTGCATCAGATAAAAGATGAACTTGCTCAGGGAAATGAAATTCTTAAATTGATTAAACAGTGCATTGAAACAAAAGCTACTATGCATGCCTTCCTGTCAAATGATGAAGATGCGATTGAAAATGACAGCTGGAGTTCTGATTCTTCAATATCAAGTTCTGAGTTTTCAATTGAAAGTTCTGCTTTGGGAAACCATTTGAGTGGATCATGCTGCCACAGGAAGATAACTGAGCTGATGGATGATACAAAAGTGGAAGAAGTCTCACCTGAATCTGATTTGAATTTGTCGGAAAAGTTGGTAACATTTGATCCAAGAAAGGAATTGCGGAAGGCATTGGATGTTTTTCATAAACTATATGTTTGGTTAACCGCAATTCTCAATGAGAATGATATTGGAGAATGTTCTCACACAAAAGGTACAAAAATATACCTGGATTTTGTATTTTCGAAAATGAAAAACTGCATGAAATTCATAATAAAAAGGAAAGTAATTAACTTAATCATATGGCAGGGCTTCCTTCTTTTGGGCTGACAATGCAGATTGATGAAACAGGATCCACTAGCACAGTAGAGGTAATTGAACTCTGTTTTTGGTGTTCCCAATGGGCCATACTGATATATTCTAAGTTCTTATGATAACTAAATGTCAAATTCAGATAAAATGCAAGCAGTACTACTGACCTTTAATTGTTTGCATGGTTTCTGATATGCAGGCACTTGCTGATGATATCAATCCTGCCAAAAGCTTCTTCAAAAAATTTGAGGAAGCCCGTGCAACGATGGAAGAAGCTGATTATATGTTAAATGCACTGCTCAAAGAAAATGAAAACACAAAGGTTTTGAATAGTATATTGGGGCAAGCAAGTGAAGAATTGATCGTAGAGAAATCAAACTTGATTGATGAAGTTGAAAAGCTTAGATATTCCATAAGTTTGAAAGAAAGAGAGAATGGATTACTACAGGATCAAATACATTCTACTTTGGTTGAAACAGCCAATTCAATATCTTTACTTGAAGAGTGTTTCCAGCAAATGCAAAGACAAATAGAGGACAAGTTCAAGGTTTTGCATTCTGATGTCTTATCTCTGATGCAGGAGATGCTTTTCTGTATTAGCAACTCAAGATCATCAGTTGAAGATGTGTGCTCTGAGATGATGGAGAAAGAACTTTTATTATTTATTTTGCATCAGTGCTGCTTTGGAGATGTTACCCGTCAACCTTTAACCTTCAGAAATGAAGTTTACTCAGTTCTAAATACTTCAGCAAGGAGTCGCTTCATCAGTCAAAGTGACAATGTGGTTTATCATAAGAAAAGTATAGAGGAAGAAGATGAAAGCAAGCAACTCAAACATTTAGAAAACCGAGAAACACATCTCTCAGATAATGATTTGATAGATGAAAATCTCTCTCTTAAGAAAGAATTGAGAAGGAAAGAAACTTTGTTGGAGGGTTTACTTTTTGATCTTCACTTGTTGCAAGAATCAGCCTCCAATAGCATGGAACTTAAAGATGAAAATGAAAAGTTAATGTTGGCTTTGAAGCAAGTTCGCCATGAGCTAGAGATGAGAAGAAACCAAGTTGATGACTTGTTGGCTCAGCACAGTAAACTTGAAGTTCGTCTAAGTGATGCTGAAAATGCTCTGTTAATATCAAACTCACATCTGGATCAGGCTAAAGAAACAATAGATTCTCTTTTAGACCAAAGCACTGAGATGAAAATGCTTTTAGAAGACCTTTATCTAAAGAAAGCTGAAGCTGAAGAACAATTGGAGGAACAGAAGGAGGTGGTTAAAGGATTGGAAAAAGAAATTCTTCATTTGAATTATTCAGTAGAAAAGGACTTGCTCTCATCAGTTGAAGGCATTGAGGAGGACCTGAGAAAGGTCACTAGTGAGAGAGATGAACTCCGTGAAGAAATTTTCTCTCTAAATGATAAGATTGAGATGGCCCGTTCATTGGCTGATGAAAATGAAGCTATCGCAGTTGAAGCTCGCCAGGTTTTATTCTTTTTAGTATCAAATTATGTAGGTGGTGTTTTTTTTATCCTGAGCTTATATAGTTTCTTTCTTTCTCTAGGAGTCAGAGGCAAGTAAAATATATGCTGAACAAAAGGAGGAGGAGGTCAAGATCCTTGAGCATTCTGTCGAGGAACTTGAATCTACGATAAATGTCTTGGAGAAAAAGGTTAGGAGTTTGGAATTTTCTTGTTGTGAACAATCATTGACATTGCTGAACTGATAGAGTTCATATATTGTATTAAAGGTTAATCACTTTATTGTTCCCTATTGTTATTGAAAGGTTTTACACGTGATGTTGTTACCATTAGGTTTATGAACTTGATGAGGAGGTAGAGAGGCATAGGCTGATCAGAAATTCATTAGAGCATGAACTCCAAGCTCTGAGAGATAGATTGTCAAAAGTTGATAACTTTGCTGTTGTTAATTCCGTCAGCTCAAATGCTGAAATGGATGAAGAACTTATATCAAGGTGAAGAACACTGTTTGTTTTCCTTTTTGATCAGTTGTTGCTGCTACTGCTTTATTTGGGTTATTCACAAAGTGGTTCTGATGCAGACAAATGCACAACACATTGCTAGAACCCCATGAGGCACATGATCGGATAAGAACTCTAGAGAAGGAAAGAACAGAGCTAAGGATAGAGGTGGATTCCTATTTACTTCGTATTGATTGTTTTTTATTGGATCAACTTTTGAGACATAAAAATTATTATGTTATGATCTCCTTTTCTTGTATTTAAATGAACTTTTTCATTTGCTTTGAAGATAAAACAATTGAAAGAGCACATCTCAGAACTTGTGTTACATTCTGAAGCCCAAGCATCACAGTACCAACAGAAGGTATTCCTCCCTATCATATAATATATCTTTGAGTAATTTGGAAATAGGAAATCCCATAGCATATACTTCTGTTACAATTCCTCCCCAGCAGAAAGAAACAAGATTTTGATTTGTGTAGAAGGGCAGGATACTGTTCTGCAACTTGAAATCAGTCTCAAGACATAAACTTGTGCTCTCATCTCATGTTTGTCAGCCCAAGACTTTACATCCCATCATCTATAAGAATTGCCATTAAAATATGCAATGTTGAAAAACAACAACTGTAGTCTCACATAGGCAGAGGACGAATGTAATAACAGATTCCTAGTCTTAGAAGTTCTATTAGCCCTTAACAGTCTTCCCTGAGTTCCCTCCTTGTAGTTGTAGGATTTGTCTTTGATGAAAAACTCTGATAAGCTGCATCTATTCTATTCCTACTTGATGAACAGTACAAGTCCTTGGAGGCCATGGTTCGTGAAGTGAAAACAGATTTGTCAAATTCAACAGCAACAGCATCAGTATCAGAAAAAACAGAGAAGACCTCAATAAGAAGCAGGGGTTCAAGCTCACCATTCCGGTGCATTGCAAGTTTGGTACAACAAATGAATTCAGAGAAGGATCAAGAAATGTCAATTGCCAGGCATCGTATAGAAGAGCTGGAAGCAGTTTCAGTTAGTCGGCAAAAAGAGGTATTGTTCTTTGAAACCTTCTTTTAAGGAGACTTTCTGAGCCTATTTTTAATGTACAATGTGGAGTAATAGATTTCATTTTGACTTTAACCACTGTAACAACTTTACGCGTACATGCTATATAGAAAGAGGTCTGTTTGTTCTTATTCTTTTACATCTTCAAAACCAGCCCTCACTGATGGCTAATGTCCAGTTGGGTACATTTTTCTGCGCTGATAGTTTTGGATTACTCGTGATAAATCCGAAGTTTCTAACTCATGCTATACTGGATCAGATATGTATGCTTAAGACAAGGCTAGCTGCTGCTGAAAGCATGACTCATGATGTCATCAGGGACTTACTTGGTGTCAAACTGGACATGACTAATTATGCTGTAAGATTCAGATTACTGTCTTCTCATATGTGAATGTTTTTAGGCAAGTTTCTCATTTAAGCATCATCCGATTCTCATGTTCCAGAACTTAATAGACCAGCACCAGGTTCAAAAATTAGTGGAGGAGGCTCAGCAGCAAGCAGAAGAGTTCCTTGCAAAGGTATGCATGGACAAAGTTTTAATTCAACTTTTTTCTCAATAATTATAGTCCTAATGCATATTTTATACCATGTGTGTTAGGAGCAAGAAATTCTTGATTTAAGAAAGAAGGTCAATAATCTCATGGAGGAAAAAGAGAGGTAGAACCCCCCCCCC
>AWUE01022410.1:0-38891 GCA_001974825.2 Corchorus olitorius
CCCCCCCCCCCCTTTTTTTTTTGGTTAAGTATGAGTCTTACATTTGTCTCCTTTCATTAATGCGGCTTTTTATTCTGTACAATGTTGGTGGTCAATTTCCGATGGGTCATTAAATGCTGTATCTTGTCGGTGCAGTTGCTTATCCGATATAAGTAAGAAAGATGCAGATATGTTGGCTGCACAGTTGGCTGTAGAGCAGCTTCAACAACGAGATCAGTTACTTTCGGCACAGAATGAAATGTTAAAGGTAATATGAGGATGGTATTTTTGCAATCATGTTAGAGAATCTATTGAGTGAATGAAATTTATACGTTTGCTACCTACAGATGGACAAGACCAATTTGATAAAGAGGGTTGCCGAATTGGATGAGCTCATAAAAACACTCCAAGGAACATCAACAAGTAACCAGAAGCAAAAACATCAGGCATCAGAGATGAAGGTTTGAGTTGATATCAGTGGCAGCACACTGCACACAATTTAGTTACCACTTAAAATTATTAAAATCTAGCATATTGATTTTTCAAATTTTGTTGGTGTCACACAGGAGAATGGTTCATTAAATCTGGGTGGTATCGATTTTCCCAAGAGGCTGGCTCATTCCCAGAGAGTTCTTTATAGAGTGAATAATGAATTGGCTCAATTTCGTAAAGCACATGGGCACGGCCGCCAATTGCAACATGATAAAACGTATAGACAAGGGAAGGCTCCATTCCAAACAAATACAAGTATAAATGATTCATGAATTTGTGTTTGCGATGATTAGAAGACTTGGCATTAAAGCCCCAAACAATAGTTGGGGGTTTGTCGCTGGTTTTCGAAGAGAAGCGAATCCTTAGTTCTGGCGACTTTCCCATTTGTTGGTGTTTCAAGCAAAGTCTGATTTTATCAAAATTGTTGACTTCTTACCTAGTTTTTCATTTGTATTATATTCAAAGTTAAATTGTAAAGCATATATCAATACTAAGGGTAAATGTCTTGTGTATATATGCCCAGAAAACGATATGAATCTGACCTGCCCTGCCCTGCCAATTGTCATCGAATACTATTATTGAAATTTCTTAAAGGTGCAAAGAAAAAAGAAATGGAAAAATGAATGAGGAATGAACTATTAACATATCATTAATTTTAACCATAAGATCCACTTTGACGAAATATCGTCTAAATGAACTAGAGCAGCTTATGTAATTCAAAAGAATGATTAGAAAAAAATAATAAAAAAACCCCCAGAAAAATAGAATGTACAAAAACCCTCTTAGTGCTATCATTGCTTCCTTTGTCACTAACCTAAAAAGCAGAGTAAGCATTTTTAGGATACACAACCAACCATCAAAATCATAGGATAATAATGACATGTATTATAGATATATATTTAAACACTATTACAATTTACAAAGAAAGGTAAAAAAGGTAGAAACAACAACATGGATGGAGCTGAAAATAAAAATTTGGTCACTGAGTGCATGGAGGAGCACAAAAGGTAGAAACTTAAAAATGAAAATAATAAAGTAGAATCAGATAGAGCAGCATAGCATAGCAGAGAATAGAAAATGTAGTTGAATGATAAGCAGAAGTTTACTCATCAACGATGTTGTGCTTCCTTCAAAATCTGGTTAAGGTCTGCCAAACGAAATGAAATAAAATTAGATACCAAAACAAAGAGAGTAATCCATTTGACAATGAATGGTAAATGAGTAAACTTTTACACTAGCAATGAAGTTGAAACTCAAAAGAAAGCATCTTTTTCTTGGTTTGTTTAAAAAGAAAAAAAAGAATCAATCAATGAATAAAATTTTTGTAAGAAAAATGAATGACATGTTTGAGGAAAAAGAAAAGAAAGAAATTAAAGAGAAGGGAGAGACCTAATTGTTGATTAGGGATGTATCTCCTGCATTGCGCCATCAGACAACGAAGACAAAACCCTTATCTAACAACGAAGAGGAAGAGAGGCTATTCTGTCTGCAACACCAAAACAACAATGGCGAAAACAGAGCGATTTTGTTTGGATTTAGGGTTAAGAAGAAAAGAAAAGACAAAGAGAGTGAGAAGGAGTTGAAGGTTTGGGTTCAAGGGAAGGGGAGGGGTGTTACATAGAGCGACGTAAGTTTCGGGCGAAACATCCCGGAGGGGAGGAACCTCCTCTTTTTGGAAACGATACACAATTCCATCCCTTGATGATACCAGGGACATTACCAGAATTTGCATTCTTCTTCTTCTCCTTCCTCCTCTCCTTCTTCTTCTTCTTCTTCTTCAATAGCTTATATTTCCAAACAAAATAAAAATAAAAATCATACCTTTCCTATTATTATTTGGGGGATAAATTTAAACCAGCTGAGTCAGAGTTTGCTGTGTTTTAAAAACTTCTATTTTTCTTATAGAGTAAATAAAGCACTATGTGTATTAGCTTGCTTCACCGGTTTATGCCAAGAGGAAGAGGAAGAGGAAGAGGGGAATACAAGCTAGTATTAGAGTTAAGAGGCAACGGCTTAAAGCAAGCCAAAATGCTGCAGCAAGCCTGTTCAATTATTACAAATAACTCTGGATATTATGAAATACGAATAGCTCATGTATCATACACACCAAACAACTTCAGCTACACCAAAAAATAATTGCACTGCAAAATCCTCATCTTCTTCAATCAGTTATCACTTGCCTCTTCATTACTTTGCTTCGCTTCCTTCAAAAGTTTAAAACACCAAATGCTTCAGAATCAAAATCATAAACAGAGTAAACAACAACATTCACTCAAATCTCAATCTTTTCATATCAATGCAAGACTAATATCAGCCACTGGATTATAAACAAACAAAAGCCTTGAAAACACTAATTATTATATTTTCCCCAAACCTTGATACAAACATAAATGTAATGGACATCAGGGTTCTTCCCAAGTGCATCTTCAACTGAGCTTCCACCCTCGTCCAACGGGATAGGATTAGTCAAATCCAAATTTGGCTGTTCTGAGCTTCCTTCTGCTCCAAATTTCGCTGCATGTAGACAAAGGAGATTAAAAGCAGCTTATGGAAATGAATGAGCCTGCTACTTGACTAGATTAAAAGTGCATCATCCATGCCAGGCTGCTACATATGGAGGATGAAACTAACTTTCTAGGCTCCAAGATCAGTAACTTTCAAGGATCGTCTTCTTATCCTGGGGTGTTTCTTTCAGGCAGTAAGTAAGACACAAACAAATTTGCTTCCACTTATGTCAACTGATAAATTGAACATACAACCGATGTCACTCCAACTTCCAGGTATTATTTCTTTGATAAAATTCATTTGAAAGGAAGGGTGAGGGAAAATATGATCTTGTGAAACTTATTTGCTAACTGAGTCATCCAAATGCCACTCTTCCTTGCCATTTAGATCAACCAAGACTTGCAAAGCCATATTTTAAAATTCTAACCAATCCTTAATAAGCTCTACAAACCATGTAACAACACGGCAATTTGACCATCTGGTTTTCAGTTGGAGGTCTCAAGTTCAAAACTTGAAAAGACATGGTGGAGATTATGGGGCAGAAGATGGTTTCTTCCTGCCAACAAGGCCTCCTTATGTATGAGCAGAAATTCCTTGTATGCTCTTTAACCAAAAAAAAAAAAAAAAAAGTTCCTTGTATGCTCTATAAAGTGATTGTAAAAAGTAAATACCAATTGTAGGCAAGATAGCCACAACTCTCATCATTTAGCTGGAAGTAGTCAACACTCTTTATGCCTCATAGTGAACCGATAAAGGTAAAGTATTATTCTCAACCAAAACTTGAAAATATAAACCCTTAAACTAAACAAGCAGAGAAATGTATGATATCATTATCAACAACATAATAACCAGATTGGGAATTTAATCAAACCTATCACATGCAGTTTGATGCTCCACGTGCATGACTCTTTCAACAAGCCAAGACGATATACAGGTGCTCCGTATGTTATCTGCAGCACAGCACTCAGAAGAAAAGTTAGGGAAGCAAGCTAATAACTGCAAACTCAAAAAGCAAGAAATTTGAATAAATCTAATCCATGCTTAAGAAAAGGTAATTAATTGAACTGCAGAAAGGAAGAAACGCACACAAGCAAAACAGATATTGTTATGCAAAGAAAGAAAAGGCGAGTATGTTTACCAGAATATAGACTCCTTTATCCTTGAGGACCCTATAGTGTGTTATCAACTGCTTCAATATATGGTGAAGGGATCAAGAAAACCCATAAAAGGAAAATTGAAAAGGGTAGGCAATTCTAGTAGTAGTAACTTTTAAGGGTTCATTATACCTCCAGACTTCCTTAAGCATTTGAGTAGCATTCTGTCGCGAGTTGTTCCCACACTGCAGAGCAAAAACGTACAGATAATAAAAGAAAGATAATTTTGTAATTTTCATATATAGAATCAAGTCAGATCTCAATTGAAGAAAGAAGAGGTAGAATTCATGGAACTCACCAAGATAGAATCAAGAGTCCCTGAAAGAAACACCATATCCATGAGAAGTAAACATCAGGAAATGTTCATCAAAAGGCAACAAGAATGAATTAAGTTAAAAAAACTACCTTTATCAATAACAGCATCAAAAGAATCAGGTTGAAAAGGGTTCATATCTCGCACATCCATTTCAATATCTGAATATAAATGATTAAAGGAATAACAAGAAGAATTGGGCGACATTTCATGATGTTGGTTGTTTGGATTATTATTATAATAATAATAAAGGAAGGATACATTTGAGGTGTTGAGAGTCGGAGTACTTGGATTGCATAGCTTGGATGACAACAGAGGATATATCAACGTTGACAATATCCTGGTATCCATCCTTCACCATGTCTTCACTGAAGACTGCAAAATGCAAATGTGATAATAAGGAATAGGAATAGAAATAGAGATCTGGAGGAATGGGGGTAGAAATAGAAAGTAACCTGAGTTACCGCAGCCGATAACGAGAATACGGTGATGGCGGTGGGGGACATAGAGGTGGAGAAGGGGAGCCAAGGCAGGGTACTTTTGGTACCAATCGAAGGGAGCAGCTTCCTGGGCGTAGCGGTTGTCCCAATACGATGGCTCGCCGTAGGCTTGAGTTGTGGTTGGTGTCCCCAGGGTCATTCTTTTCTTTGTTTCAGAATGCAGCGATTGAATGGTTTTCTATTTTCTTTTGAGGGAATTAATTGCCTTTTCCTTGTTGGTAATAATAATAATGTTGTGTTGTTAATCATCAAATCAAAGTAGAATGATGTATTTGGATGGATTTTGGAACACGTGTATTTTGTGAAATACTTACCGATTAGATTTCCTAAGTCCTAACCTTTTTGTCTGTTAGATTACAACTCACTGCCCGGTACTTGTTGTAGTTAAGATCCTTTTATTGTCATTGATTGCCTTTAAACTCTGAACTGAATGCAACCCTCATGCGGATTGATTGCGGACAACAAAACAGGCTTTAGTTTCCCATTGTTTTTGTACTTTGGCATTTGGCATTTGGCATTTGGCATTTGGCTTTATTTGAATGCTTCTAGTTCTAGAAGAATTACAGACAGAACATGGGAATGGCCCTTTGTTTTGTTTTGGGTCACAATAACAAAAATCATGTGATGTCCATTGCCCAAACAAAGACCAATAAATAAGGGTTTCCTAGTCTTTTACGAAGCCCAAATGAGAAGAGGCTGTTTGGGCTCAGAAATGAAAAAGCTGTCTCTTTGGGCCGTCTCGTCTCGTCTCGTCTGCTTCTTCTTTGTTTGCGTCCACCTGTAATTGTAATTGTAAATCAAAGTTGCAGTTTTTGGACATTCACGACAGTCTCAGTCGAAATCATATGCCCATGTTTCAATTGAAAGCAAAGCAAAGGCAAGGTTAAGGTAGATATTATGGAAGAAAAAGAGAGGTGCTTGGAATGCCTTGAGCGGCGTATCAAGTTGGATTGGTCGGATCAGCTTGTGTTTTGCTATGGCATCTCCGATTCCCCTCTCCCCTTCGCCTCCTCCGCTGTCGTTCAATTCTCTCACTCCGACTCTGCTTCTCAATTCATCTTGTCTTATTTTCCCTCTACTCCGCATCATAATCATTGCCTCTCCAAATACCTGTAAGATCACATTCTCTCTTTTTGCTTCATGTCTTGGCTTAACCCACACTTCCTTTTTCCTTTCTAATTTTTCATAACATTAACATGAAAGTGATAAAACTAAAATCAAAGCTGTTGACTTCTTTGCCTATGCAGTAATCAACATATAATCCCAAATGGAGAAGAAACAGAGGTCAGTAGTCAAGCAACTTCCAACACTAGTTCTTTGCTGTTTTTTGAATATCAACCTTGTGCTTGCAACCATTCTGCTAAATTCTCTTGCTTTAGAACAATTCCTGCTCTGGCCCCGCTTGCTCATGTTGCTATTTCTTCTTTTTCTACTTTTCAACACCTTGCTTCTAATTTCCTGTCTGGGACTTTGGAAGATCACATACTGTCCTCCCTCAATCTTCTTATTCAAGGAAAAGCTTCTGGGAGAGACAGTATTAATTATCTGCGCCTTCTTGGGCTTCCTTCATTCGACCACTCTTGCATCCCGGGTTGCCTCAGGCATCCCAACATAGCACCTGTTCTTGGATTACTCAAGTCACCTGGTCCTGGATATATCAATTTAGTGCTTCCCAAAACACCTTTTACTTTGGACAATATTCTTCATTACAGCCCAAACGCCTTCAAGTCCGACTGGCATGTGAGGTTCTTGATGTACCAGCTTCTGTCTGCCCTTACTTACTTGCATTCTTTAGGGGTTCACCATGGCAATATAAATCCATCCAATGTGATGCTCACTGACTCATTCTGGGCTTGGCTGCGCATTTGGGACACCCCTAGATTACAATTCAATTTAAGTTTACAACATGGGAATTCTGGCTCTGCCACTGCCACTAACTCTACTCCTTCCATGCTAGGTTCTTGCATGGAAGATTGTTCTTCTCAAGGGTTATATGCCCATTTGAAGCTCTCCCCATCTTTAGATTGGAGTTCTCAATTCAATAGATGGTGGAGGGGAGAGCTGAGTAATTTTGAGTATTTGCTTTTCTTAAACAAATTGGCTGGGAGAAGGTGGGGGGATCACACGTTTCATCCAGTAATGCCATGGGTAATAGATTTTAGCACAAAACCAAGTGAGGACTCTGATTCAGGGTGGCGGGATTTAAGCAAGAGTAAATGGCGGTTGGCAAAAGGTGATGAACAGTTGGATTTCACTTATTCAACATCTGAAGTCCCACATCATGTCTCTGATGAGTGTCTATCAGAATTGGCTGTCTGCAGCTATAAAGCAAGGAGGTTGCCATTAAGTGTTCTGCGGATGGCTGTTCGTGCTGTCTATGAACCTAACGAGTACCCTTCTACCATGCAAAGACTGTATCAATGGACACCTGATGAATGCATCCCAGAATTTTACTGCGATCCTCGGATATTTTATTCGCAACATTCTGGTATGACTGATTTGGCTGTACCATCATGGGCAGGTTGTCCTGAAGAATTCATTAAATTGCACCGTGAAGCTTTAGAGAGCAATCGGGTCTCATCTCAAATCCATCATTGGATTGACATAACATTTGGATATAAAATGTCAGGGGAAGCAGCTATTGCTGCAAAGAATGTTATGCTGTCTTCATCAGAGTCCACAAAGCCAAGATCAATTGGACGCCGCCAGCTCTTTTCTAAACCACACCCTGCCCGCTGTGCTGCTAGGCAGGAAACATCTGATAGCTCAAAAGAGTCAGCTGTTTGTCAGCACCAAGAAAATGAAATGGATAATGAGAAATCTTTTGTCTATAAAACTGCCTCTTTGCAGGAATTGGAAGAAGCATCTTTATTTTCTGAACATGCCCGACATTTGAGTCCTCTCTATTTTTTTGATAAAGAAAACTCGCTGAAACAAAGCTCTTCCTTTAATGAGTCTCAAAGTGAGGATACGGAGAAATGTGCATCAAATCCGCATGATATTAGTAATGGCTTCGGGTTTCCATCTGGTGTCGACTTAAATCATCTTCTTGAGCACATGGAAACAAGGGATGACGATTCCACAGGATATCAAGAATTATTGCTTTGGAGGCAGAAATCATATTTATCAAGGACTTTTTCTGAAGATGCTGCAAAGGACATCTTTTCTATGGGTTGTCTCTTAGCTGAACTTTACTTAAGGAGGCCACTTTTTGATTCAACTTCATTAGCTGTGTACTGGGAACATGGTGTTTTACCTGGATTGATGCAGGAACTTCCACCTCATGCTAAAGTACTAGTTGAAGCTTGCATTGAGAAGGAATGGATGAGGTAGTTCATTGTCTGTTTTACACATTTTCCTTTTATATTTCAAAATCAAATCAAATTTTATTTTATTTAATTATGCTTCCATTCATTCCTTTCTCTATGTTATTTTATTCTCGTTTTGTGAGGTCAGTGCATCATATATGCAGTTACGTACCTAAATTACTACTATTATTTTATTTAAACTCGCAATAACCAGGAGGCCATCTGCCAAAAGTCTATTGGAATCTCCATATTTCCCTTCAACAGTGAAGTCTGTCTACTTATTTACTGCCCCACTTCAACTCATTGCAAAAGATGGATCACGACTTCATTATGCGGCAAATTTTGTGAAGCAAGGGGCACTGAAAGCAATGGGAACTCTTGCAGCCGAAATGTGCGCTCCTTACTGTTTACCTCTTACTGTAGCTCCTTTGTCAGATGCTGAAGCTGAATGGGCTTACATACTGCTGAAAGAATTTATAAAATGTCTGACCCCCAAAGCAGTGAAGGCAACAGTTTTGCCCGCTATCCAGAAGATTCTGCAGGCTAGTATTGAACTTTGTTCTTTTGCACTTGCTTCTCTATTGAACTATATTCTATTTGACTTCTTGAAAGCAAACGTGTTTATTTTCAGACCACAGTTTATTCTCATCTGAAGGTTTCTCTTCTTCAAGACTCATTTGTTCGAGATGTTTGGAACCAAATTGGTAAACAAGCATATCTGGAAACAATACATCCTTTGGTCATATCAAATCTGTACAATTCTCCTCACAAGAGTTCTGCTGCGGCTGCTTCTGTTTTGCTTATTTGCTCAAGCGAAGAGCTTGGTGTGCCTATCACAGTTCACCAGGTTAAACTCTTCCTATGGTCCTTGGTTTTCTTCAGAAGGCAATAAAATTCAGGGATACAATTTTCTAGGCAATACATGGATCCAATTTCTCTTTGTGATTATAACTGCAAACCTTTGATCCTCAATGTAGACAATCCTGCCTCTGATTCATTGCTTTGGGAAGGGACTATGCCCTGATGGAATTGATGTTCTAGTCAGAATCGGTAGTTGCAAATCCTTGGGTCTTCAGAGTGATATATGTTCTTGAAATGGTATGTTTAGCATGTACATCACTTTTATTCTTTTACTTTTCAGGTGGTCTGTTGGGAGAGACTTTCATTGTCAGACAGATGCTACCACTGCTTAATTATGTTGCTCGTTCTTGTATTGATGTTTCTTGTATGAATAAGCCTGAGCCTGTGCATAGCTGGAGTGGTTTAGCACTTATCGATTCTCTATTGACATTGGATGGTCTGGTAGCCGTTTTACCGAGGGAAGTGGTTGTAAAACACCTAATTGAAGTATGCACCTGTCTCTAAAAGCCATTTTCTTTGCACTTTATATTCAACCTTAGTTGATGTTTTGAGAAGTAATAGTGCATTCCATGTTGTTATACAGGATAAGAGTTGCCTGCATGTTCTGGCTCTTATGCAGGCAAATTTGGAGATTACTGTGCTTCAGGTGCTCTGAAATTTCCATTTACATTTAACTGCATTATATGTCAGTTTCATGACTTATAGACAACTATGAAAGGGGATTTACTTGCTTTAAGGGAATATGGCATCATGCCTTTTAATGTTGTCTTGCTACAATTGAATTTTATGTCTCTATAATGAAGCATCATGGGGGCCACATGCTCAGTATGAAGCTCCATGAAAGAACACACTTTTCTAAGAACTTCTCAGCGTTTTCCTTGCATACCTATTCTGCTGGCCTGATCATTTTAGATCCTATGTGAAAGGCTTAGAACCTCTAATCAGTCTTTGTGGATCTTTTTTGTTTTTCTTTTATTTAATTTTTATTTTTGATTTGGTGCTTAGCAGGTGAGGGCATCTTTGAGGCAAAAAAGAATAAAACTTATTACCTCTGTCATTTGTAAATAAGTTGGAAGAAGCTTAGTTGCTGCTATTACTGTTGTTGTTGAGTTGTTCTTATCATTTATGTTTAACAATCTTTGTCAGTTGGATACAAAAAACAATCTTTTTCAGTTCTAAACCTAATTTCATGCATTTCAAATGCCAACCAGGTAAAATTTTCCTGATTTCATATGTGGTGTACTTGTCAGGTTGCTGCTACAACTTTATTGACAATTTGCCAGCGGATAGGACCGGAGTTGACGGCATTGCATGTCCTGCCACAGCTTAAGGAGCTTTTTGATGAGCTGGCTTTCTCACAAGAAAGTTTAAGTGGGTCTGGTTCTCTTGGTAAAAGCTTAAAGGTTTCGAAATCAAAAGTCAACGAAGAGTTTCAAATAGAGAGTCGGATGGATCTTGTGTGGGTGATAATCTGTTCTCTCTATTTAGAAGTGAGTTAGGCAAAAATGTTTTACCTCATCGCATGTTCATTTCTAAATGTAGGTTGCTTCTGTATCCTTCTTTTGCCTCTCTACTTGGAATAGAGAAACTTCGTCAGTGTTGTGCTACGTGGTTGCTTCTTGAGCAATTTCTTCTACGGTTTCACAACTGGAAGGTATGAAGCCTTTGCTTTCGGAGAGTGGTGTGGGAATTCAACTTTCTATTTGAAGTAACATCTTAAATGCTCTACTATGTCTGAACATGTTATGATTCAGTGGGAATATACAGGCGAATCATCTCGAAGTGGCAATGAAAATGTAGCTGCTAAAGTGCCTGCATTGAGCAAGAAGTCGATAACTGATTACAGTCCTGCTAAACTGTTACTTAATGGGGTTGGCTGGTCAATTCCACAATCACAGGGAGTTAGAGGTACCAAAAACTTGATGCCTCAGAGACATATACCCAACGTTCATCAGGGTTCAGCCCAAATACATGAAACTGCTTCACACCATTTCAAAAGTGAACCATGGTTTTGGTTCCCTAGTCCAGCTGCTAGCTGGGATGGATCTGACCTCCTTGGACGTTTTGGGTGTCCCAAAGATGAATTCCCTTGGAAGATAAGGGCATATGTTTTATCCTCAGTTCGAGCACATCAAGGGGCACTGAGATCTTTAGCAGTTTGCCAAGATGAAAATACAGTTTTCACTGCAGGCATTGGTCCAGGGTTCAAAGGAACGGTGCAGAAGTGGGATTTGACAAGAATAAATTGTGTATCTGGATATTATGGTCATGAGGAGGTTTGTTGTTTCTTTATTTATGTTGCATTATAGTTGGACTCTTCCTATTTTTAAATTAGAAGACAAGAAATATCTAGAAAGGACGGAGGGTTTATAGTTAATGTTAATATAACTGTTTTTGAATGTAAATGGGCATTGAGAACTTGATAGAATAGAAGCTTTCATGATGTATTTTTACCAATTCATTAGAGGTTGCTGAGTTTCAGTTGTGAATTGAGATGTGATTAGTAAGTGATACTGACTGATACACTTTTTACCCTTTCATGGAATTAATTAGGAACACGATATATGCTAGATATCCACTTTAAGACATAAGGCGTGTTATAAATTGTCTCTCATGCAGTCATCCTAATAGTATGAAAGTACTTTATTCATCTGTTGATGGCACCATTATGGTATATACAGTGGCCATGTTCTGATGAGGGTCATATTCCACTAACAATTGTTGAAAAGATCGTGAAGAGACTAAGTTTCATAAGGTCTCTCAATGTTATTTGCCTAAGCATTTTGAATGTCCGTCTCGCCATGATATATTTCTTAGCTAAGCTTGCTATACTTTTAGCTAATAATTGTGGCTATGCAGAGTTCTATAACTGCGTAATCTTCTTTGACTTTCAGGTTGTAAATGACATATGCCTCTTATCATCGAGTGGAAGAATAGCATCTTGTGATGGAACTATACATGTTTGGAATAGCCAAACAGGGAAGCTGATATCTATATTCTCAGAACCATCTACAGATTCCCTGCATCTTGCAAGCCCTACATCTTCTCAATTAAAAATGGGTGCTGACCATGTTGATATGTTGAATTCAAATACATTATCAAGCGCGGTACTGAGTAGTCCTTTTGATGGAAGCCTGTACACTTGCATGCACTATTTAGAGCCTGTTGAAAAGCTTGTGGTGGGCACTGGACATGGTTCTCTCAGGTAGCTAGTTACTATTAAGAGTGGGATATTAATTGTTAAAGTAAGCTGATGTAGATGAATAATCTTGTCTTAATGTCCTTGTGTTTGTAAACTTTGTACATGAGGCAGATTTATTGATGTTTCCCAAGGACGAAAGCTTCATTTATGGAGCGGTGAATCCAATGAATCTGCTTTTCCTTCTCTTGTGTCTTCAATATGCTCATGTGGGTCTGACAAAGAGCAAGGAAATGGAGGTTCTGCTTCACCACGTTGGATTGCAGCTGGTTTAAGTTCTGGTCACTGTCGGTTATTTGATATGAGGAGTGGAAACGTTATCGCTCACTGGAGGGGTCATGATGGATATGTGACAAAGGTAGATGCTTAATAATACATTAAAATTAGAGGGAGAAAGAAGTTATAGTTGAATTGAAATGATGTTTGATTACATATTGCATACATGCAGTTGGGTGCCCCCGAAGAGCATTTGCTTGTTTCGAGCTCTCTTGACAGGACACTGAAAATTTGGGACTTGAGAAGGTAAGTAATGAAACTGAAATAGATTTGAAATGGAAATGTAAGGTGTTGGTGATGGTGTGTTGTTGTGTGTTGCAGAAATATACCAATGCCTATCACTTACAGAGGACATAGCGATGGAGTATCTGGGTTCTCGGTGTGGGGACAGGATGTTATTTCAATATCCAGAAATAAGATTGGGCTTTCGTCATTAGCAAAGTGTGGTGATGAAGTATGTAAACATTCTCAAACTCAGTTTGTTTGCATTAATTATTTATTGATTATATTGTGATTATGAATATGATGATATGGAAGTGCTAAAAGTGTAAGATAAAATGGTGGCAGGAGGGACAGCATCGGATCATACCTCAAAAACTGTATTCAGCGGATCATGGAAGTAGGAATGTGTCAGTGCTGTCGAGTATAAGCATAATGACCTTCTCACGGCTGTTCCTAGTAGGAACAGAAGATGGTTACCTAAGAATTTGTTGTTAGAAGTTAAGAGTTTCTTGTTACTTGTTACTTGCTGTATTCTGTCAAAGTGAAAACGATTATATTGTTTTTGTTGTTTTTGTCATTGTTTGTTGTACATATACAATTATACATACATACATCATGTATAAAATCAAGTAATCAATACATAATCAAAATGAAATTTATTTATAATCATCATATATACTATATGTCACAGTTATCAACACTAATCCAATCAAGAAGAAGGAAAAAGTACTCTATTTGATTAATAAACTTGAAAGTAGGATTAGATGTACTTGTAGCAGGTATAAAGAGATATATACGTAATCAACTTGTTTGCTTGGTCTCCGGAACATTAATTCCACAACGAGGTACCAGGTCACAGGATGGTCAACGGCTGAAGGTAGGGTTTTGACTTTTGACACACTCTTTCTTTTTGCCTCTCTCGGAGATAAGCAACGGGTTCCAAAGTAAGCAAAATCTTTCGACTTAATTCATCCTGTAAATAATACCCCAACAGTTACAGCATAGCATATTTTTGTTGATTACCCATAATTTAAACCACTCAATCAAAAGGGTAGATGATGTGTTCGAATTCCGGCGACGCCCACCAACTTAAAGTCACCACCTTCACTGAAGTTGTTGATGAAACCACTCTCCATTTTCAGATCATTCGCCTCCCTAAACAGGTCGGTACCAAAAATCCCCTTTTTTATTACTCCTAGTATCGAGTTTGAATTTTGATTGAAATTTCTTAATTTGGTATTGCATTTTGGTAGATATATGCATGGATTGGCTGTAACTCTGCTAAACTCGGCCTTTTGTATGCCGCTGCTCCTACACCACCCGTACTTTCTTCTTCTCTGAGACTACTTTTTTTTTTTAAGTATTTCTATATATGTTTTAATAGGAAAATGAATTAATTCAAAAATATATCAACAGAGTAATAGCGTGAGCGTCACTTCCATTCTTGGAGGTGCTTCAGATAACACTGGCTCTGGAATTGCTCGACGATTAGGTCAGCACCCTCTCTTCTTCTTTTTTTTTTTTTCATGTAATTTTGAAAATTTTCACCAATTGAATTTGGTTAATATGTACTACTAGGTCTAGGAGTATTTTATAAAATTGAATTTTGATTGTTATACTTATGGTTTTGCTTGCAGTGCTAAAAACTGGTGTGAATGTCATAGTGGCTTGCAATATCCCAAAGAATAGCCCCATGCTTGAGGTCTTATTTTCTTCTTTTCATTTATTTATTGCCATCTGAATTCTGAATTTCTCATCTCTCATTCATACTCAATACTCAATACTGATAGCGGCGTCTGGTCTGGGTTTCTGGGTTTCTGGGTTGTTGGATTGTTGCAGGCAAATGCTGAAAAGAAGTTGGTGGAGAAGCTAATAGCGTTGGGCTACTCAAGGCCCAATCCCAATCAGGGCAGGGAAACAAATATGAGAAACTAGTAGTGGATGGGCTATGGAGGAGTTGTTTTGTAGCCCAACAAACACAACATTCTATTCTATATTAATAATGGGATTGCCTTTTTCTCTTGCTCTTGTATTAATTTTTGGCTTGAGTTTGGATAATTGAGTTGAATTGCCATTTATCATATTCTCCATCATTCTGGTTTTGCCTAAAAAGCCATGACTAGTCCTAGACCATACACCCACACTTGATATGGTCAATTGTCCATTAATTAATTAATCTTCTCCCCTAAAATGAATCTCTGATAAGTTTTGCTTTATTCTCTTAGTCTTGAATGAATGGATTGCAGAGCATGCAAGAAAAGGGTGAATCATTCATCTTTGGCTCACCAAGCAAAGAAAAGAATGCATGCTGTTTGATTTGTCACAACAATCCTCTACTATAAGCCAAGGGATCACAGTGGAATCCTAGAAAGTTTGTTTGGAATAAAACTTGCTTCCTACCTATCCTTTAATCATGATTCATGTCATGGATTTAGTATATATCTAACTATCTACACTTATATATAGATACCAAACAACCCTAATTACTTGATTCTACCAGACTATATATGCCCCTGTAATAATCCCTTTGCCTAAGATTTAACGATTTGTTGCCAAAGCAAAGGTGTTTCTCCATGGCTAATCCGCCTGTTTCCAGTAACCAAGATGGTACCTATCCTTTTAATTAATGCTCTAGTAATAATATTTTTGATTTTTGTTGTTGAATTCTCATGATTTTTATTTTTATTTTTATTCTTATTGTTTAAAAAAAATGAACCAAAATCAGTATATATTATTGATTCTATTTATATTGGCAGAAATTGCAAGATCAATATCAGAAGCAGCACCAATTCATTACATACTAAAGATACAGTCATTTTCATTACTTGCCAAGAGTGGCATAGAAAAATATGAATCCGGAGAGTTTGAAGCTTGTGGATACAAATGGTATATATTATACTAACTAAAATATTCATTCTTGATTATGATGACAATTGTGTTGTGCAGTATTAATTACTGGTAACAAACAGGAAACTGGTGCTTCACCCAAATGGGAACAAAAGCAGAAATGTGAAAGAGCACCTTTCTTGCTACTTATCATTTGCTGATGTTAGCTCCTTGCTTCGTCATAACTGGGAAATCCATGCCTTTTTCCGCATCTTCTTGCTTGATCAGAACAAGGACAACTACTTGATAGTTCATGGTACGTATTTGCTAGCTTAATTCTGACAATATATTTAGTAAATTATATATATAACATATACTTAAATGCATAGAATACAATATAAAATTGAATATTGGAGGGCGCATGCAGATGTGGGAGAAAAAGGCAGGCGGTTTCACAGATTAAAGCATCAATGGGGATTTGATCAGGTAATCCCCATTAGAACGTTTACGGATGCGTCCAACGGATACCTGGTGGAGGACACTTGTGTATTTGGAGCGGAAGTGTTTGTCACCAAGGAAGTTAGCTACGGAAAAGGAGAATGCTTATCCATGATAAAAGATGCCATCACTTCCAAGCATGTTTGGAAGATTGAAAACTTTTCCAAGTTAGATCAGTCACAATCCCACCAATACCATGAATCACAGGAATTCTTTGCGGGAGATCACACATGGTACGTATGCTAATATATATAATTGGTATATATATATCCACTAATAATAACTTATATAATTAAGATATATACATAAATCCTCTCTGATCTTAATAATTAAAATTCCCATTTCCCTTAATGCTTGCAGGAAAATACAACTTTATCCGCAAGGAAGACGGCATGGAACAGGCAGCCATATTTCTTTGTATTTGAGCTTGGCAGATGTAGCCAGTCTTACGGCTACTAAAATATATGCAGAATTCACTTTGCGTATCCAGGACCAACAACACGGCAGGCACATTGCTGGGAAAGGTACAACAAATACTACACTAATAATCATTAACATTTACTAGTAGTAATTAATAATGAATTATTATCACTTACGAATGTGTGGTGATGTGATGGTTGCAGTAAGTCACTGGTTTAGCGCGTCAAGCCATGAAAGTGGGTGGGCAAAATTTGCTTCCCTTGGTTATTTTCATCATTCCGGCACTGGCTGCCTTGTCAAAGATATCTGCATCGTCGAAGCAGAGCTCACCGTCCACGCACTTGCTAATACATTATCCTAATTCTTTCATTCATTGTAATGATAATAATAATAATATAAATACTACTACTACTAGTGTCAAATTTGAATTTTTTTTTACTATATCCAACAAAATTTTATTGGAATGTTAGAAATTGTCTGATAATGCTTGACATTATAATTATAAACCAGTAAACCACAACAAAGTGGGTTAGGTTTGGAGTTTGGACTTGGGGGTGGGCTTTTTAGTTTTTTTGGACTAATGGTCAGAAGTGGTGAATGAACAAGGTTAGTGGTTGGTGTGGGCTTCCTTTAAGCTTTGACCCTTTTCTTTCCTAAAAATAAATAATGGAATGTTGGAGTAAAGAAAAATCTAAGGGATGAAAATGTAATCTCACCCACCACCGCCACCGCAACGCCGACACCAAATCTTTAAACATACGAGACAGAGAGAGGACAGAAGAGCAAAGAGTGCGAGGTGTTAGATTACGCGTATGCTTCATTTTACTTTCACATGGCCGTCGGATTCAAATCTCACCAACACCCACCCAATGAATTTACGCTTACCTCACAACCCTTCTACTCCTTTACTCCCTATATATATACACTCTTTTTCTCATACAGATACTCCTTGCCCTGCCCTGCCCTCCTACTTTCTCCTTTGTTACATCAACATTCTTCCATAATCACTCCAGTAGCTGAGCTCCAAAACCGCGCATCAGATCATATCAGGTACAATATTCTCCCTCTCTTCTCCTTTTTTTTTTTTGTCATCTTTACTAATCCATAATCTCATGTCCTGATTGTGACTGACTTAGTTATAATTTAGCAGTTTTATTTTCAGTTAATTAATTAACAGCATATATATCAAATTTTGGTTATTGTAGATTAATTTAGCAAGGAAGGATATAAGTAAAGGAATGGAGACCTTCCTGTTTACCTCGGAGTCAGTGAACGAGGGTCACCCTGACAAGCTGTGCGATCAGATCTCTGACGCTGTCCTCGATGCCTGCCTGGCACAGGACCCCGACAGCAAGGTCGCCTGCGAGACCTGCACCAAGACCAACATGGTCATGGTCTTTGGTGAGATCACTACCAAAGCCGATGTTGACTACGAGAAGATCGTGCGTGACACTTGCCGTGCCATCGGTTTCACCTCTGATGACGTGGGTCTCGATGCTGACAACTGCAAAGTTCTTGTTAACATTGAGCAACAGAGCCCCGATATTGCCCAGGGCGTTCACGGTCATCTCACTAAGCGCCCCGAGGAAATCGGTGCCGGTGATCAGGGCCATATGTTTGGGTATGCCACTGATGAGACTCCTGAATTGATGCCTCTCAGCCATGTGTTGGCAACCAAGCTTGGCGCTCGCCTCACTCAGGTGCGCAAAGATGGCACGTGTCCTTGGCTCAGGCCTGATGGCAAGACTCAAGTCACCGTTGAGTATTACAACGATAAGGGTGCGATGGTGCCTGTTCGCGTTCACACCGTGCTTATCTCCACTCAGCATGACGAGACTGTCACAAATGATGAGATTGCCGCTGACTTGAAGGAACATGTCATCAAGCCGGTTATTCCCGATCAATATCTTGATGAGAAGACCATTTTCCACCTCAACCCATCTGGGCGTTTCGTCATTGGAGGTCCTCACGGTGATGCTGGTCTAACTGGTCGCAAGATCATTATTGATACTTATGGAGGATGGGGTGCTCATGGCGGTGGTGCTTTCTCCGGCAAGGACCCTACCAAGGTGGATAGGAGCGGTGCTTACATTGTCAGGCAGGCTGCCAAGAGCATTGTTGCTAATGGGCTTGCCAGGAGGTGCATTGTGCAGGTTTCCTATGCCATTGGTGTGCCTGAACCCTTGTCTGTGTTTGTTGATACTTATGGTACGGGAAAGATCCCAGATAAGGAGATCTTGAAGATTGTCAAGGAAAACTTTGATTTCAGACCTGGAATGATTGCCATCAATCTTGATCTTAAGAGGGGTGGCAATGCCAGGTTCTTGAAGACTGCTGCCTATGGCCATTTTGGTCGGGATGACCCTGATTTCACATGGGAGCTTGTCAAGCCACTCAAATGGGACCAGGTCCAGCCATAAGTGGAGCTTCATCTTCCAACTCCATCCATTCATTGGTCCAGTCCTTGGCTCTTCTTTCAATTTTCTTTATCATTTTTGTTTGTTATCATTATCATAGCTTCTTTTAAAATTGTATCAGATTTATATGAATACTAATATTTAATATAATGCAAAATGGCAGATTATGTGCTCTCAAAGTTGTATTCATTGCTGTTGAAACATGATAAAACATGAATTAAATTAAGTAATTGTTAGCAACATGAAATTCTCTCTGTAGCATCTCCAATGTAAGCTTAACAATTGAGTTGGTAGTAGCTACCTCCTCTGGAAATTCAGTCTTCCAATGAAATAAGCAAAAAGGGTAGCAAACAGAGCAGGGAAGATAAAGAGAAGAAGGGCTACTATGCCCAAAAAATCATGGTGAAAACCGAAGTAATCTTGTAAGAAAGCAGCAACCGTCTTAGTTTCTCCAAAAGCCAGGATCTCTTTGTCAATATCTCCATACTGCGAAGTAAGCATGGCATTGAGTGCCCAAGACGTGGGACATAAATAATAAAGCCACAGCCACCACCTGGGAATATGCTGCAATTAGAAACAAACACACATACAGGGATGAATGAATTAGTTAAAACTGTATAATACTTGAAACAAATTACTGGGATAACAAGTTGATGCTTTAGAAGCTTACTGGTCTTGGTATTATGAACCCAGAAAACAAATTCAGCATGGTGTAGGCAGATGATGCCACAATGGAAGCCACTTGAACATTTGGGGTCAGTGAAACCACCAACATCCCCAAGTAGTTGAAGTATAGCAGTGAGCAAAACATAGTGTAGAATGACCACAATATTTTATAGCCTGACCAATAGTAGCCGATCATCGGATATGTGACGATGACATAAATAATTGCTAGGGTAAACGAGTATGGAATCTCAGCAAGCACCTAAAATATCAAAAACCAAGACATTAGGGGGGAATCAAGAAATGCCATTACTAAAGCCCCTGAATTAAGTATATATGTTTAAACCTGTGAAAATGAATAGGCCCATGAAGAGTACATTCCTGCAAATCTTTCCCGGTACAATACTGTCCGCTCTGTTGCCACGAAGGGTAGAACTGTGGAACAATTGTTTATGCCAAAGAACACTATGACTGCATACATAGATCCAACTACATTGAACAGATCTTGTTGGTTATTGCTATAAAAAAAAGCAGAAGATAAATCAGTGCTGGTTAATTCAAATTTTGGAGTATGCCATTGCCAGCATGAACAAAATTGTATATTTACTAACATTTTCTTTCCTTGCTGCCAGAACAGGACTCCAAACATCAGAGATGAGACCGAAGTAAACATGATGCGTGTCAAATTGTATGAAGGACTTCTCCAATAAGAGAGACACTGTTTCCAGAGGCATGCTTTGAATTGTTCCCAATCAGTCTGAGGGAAGCGACTAGGAAAATGTAAATCTTTTGAACCAGGAGTTGGTGAGCTCAACTGCTTAACCAACTCCTTATTTTCCCTACAGTGACAATATGAAAAAATCAAATTTAAGGCCAAAACTTGAGATTGATATAAAATGAATATATTGTTTACAAGCTCCATACAAAAAGTAGTTACTTACTTGTACAAGGCAGAGCCCTTATAAACTTGCGCAAAATCAATGCCAATACCAGCCTCTACAGATTGAGAAGTAACTTCCAACATCCATGTTGCTGGATTATAGTTACCTCTGATCTTGGGCACTCCAGGGATATTCTAATATGGCAATAATTGGAGAAAGACTATATATCAGCTTCTGGACTGATGTTATGTTTCTCAAAGATTACAAGTCTTGCATCTAATTAGACAAAAATGGAGAAAGTGAAACCGTGACTGACCTCGAAGTATTCGATAACTTTACTAGAGTTAGGCCCCAGCGGTCCAGAATAGATTATCCGCCCCCCAGTTTTCATCAAAATCAACTACACAAGGAAAGGCATATATAAGAAATGGTTTTTGTTGCTTTCAAGCACGTAAGAAATGGCTAGGTACTCTTTTTAGTTACCTCATCGAATGCTTCAAAGATGTCAATACTTGGTTGGTGGATGGTGCAAACAACTGTTCTTCCCATTTCGACCACGTTTTTCACTGCTCTCATGACAATAGCAGCCGCTCTTGCATCTAAACCTGAAGTAGGCTCATCCATAAATATGATAGATGGATTGGCAACAAGCTCCACAGCTATGGTCAGCCTTTTCCGCTGCTCGGTTGATAATCCATTGACTCCGGGTATGCCTACTAAAGAATCTCTAATACCATCAAGCTCTATAGTTTCGATTACCTTATTAACAAATTCCTGAGATGAAGCAATAGGAAAGTTTTTGCAAATATTCAATATCAATAATCAATGCAGCAGCAGCATATTGGTTTAAAGAAATGCAAATTCATGGTCTGAAAAGGTATACTATCATACAGCCTTAGTGTTTGAATCAATCTGAGATGGGAGGCGCAACCAAGCAGAATATACAAGTGATTCTTCCACTGTGATTTGAGGAGAGTGTATATCATTTTGCTCACAATAACCTGACACCCTTGCAAATGTATGTTGAACCTTGAGGTACCCACCAATTCTAATCTCTCCCTCAATAATACCACCAGTCTTCCTTCCAGAAAGAACATCCATAAGGGTGGTTTTCCCAGCTCCACTGACACCCATCAATGCTGTCAAAACACCTGGCCTAAATGCACCAGTAATGTCGGAGAGAAGCTGTAGCTTTCTATGTTTAAAACCTCGCTCTCTCATCTCCTGCCACAAAATAATAACCGGTATCATCAACTTAAGAATACCAACTGACAATTGCATTGCATGAAAGACAGACATAAAGCAGCTGCAGATTAGGTACCAAAGGGGTGTCTACGAAGTATTGCACATCTTGGAATGTTACAGTTAAGGGCTCAAAAGGTAAAACCATTTGTCCTGTGAAATTTACAAACAAAACCAGTAAGAAATGGGGAAAGCATATATGATACCATACATAATGATATGCCCTGTCTGTTTATATTGAGTATTGACGATAAGGATTTTATCACCATGCTCACCAGTTTTAGATCCTGCAACATTCCCTGCATCAATGCTGGGTTTACTATCTTTTTCATCTTTCTTCCCATGTAGTTGAGAGTACCTTTCAAAAGAAATCATAGCCCGAGACTTTCCTGGAGCTGAATGCATATAAATTTACGGCTCAGCACATATGCAGAAAAATCCTTTGCTTACTAAAGAACCCAAAATCGGTAGAAGATATACTTACGCTTCAAGAAAGTCAAAGCAAAGGTAAAAACTAGATTGAAAAGTAGTATGAACCCAAACAAAGCTGCAATTGATATCCAGTAAAAGTAGCTATCAAAGTTCAATCCTCGACTTTCTAAAGTTTGTCGCCCTACACTTGTATTTCCAGACATCACCTGCAGAATCATTAATTTTCCAATCAGAAACACACACACAGAGTTATACTATACAGCTTAACAGTTGACAAACAAAGTACCCTTGTCCCTTGCTACTGTTAATGTTGGAGCAACCAAAATATTACCTTCTCCCACCGAGGAGCAAGAAATTCGTTGACAGTCAAGCCTATCTCACTGTATGTCAATGGAGATAGCCAGAATCCCCATCCCAGCCAACTAGGCATAGATGCTGCAACAGAACAAAAAAAAGCTAATTAGCTCTTATCTAAACAAATGTTATTCTGGCTTAGACAATAGCTCATAGAAATCTTACGTCTTGGGAGAATGAAGCCACCAAACAGTAAAATGATCATAATGACTAGAGCTCCAACTGTTGTGGAAGCAACAATTGTTTGGAAAAGCGAGGCAATACAACGAAACATGGAAACTGATGATAGGTGGAGGCCAAAATATAGAAGGAATTGGCGGAAGAACCTGATAAAGTCACCAATATAACATACAACAAATTAAAATCATGTATATATGAAATTCAAAATTTCTTACATAAGCCCTGAAGGAAGGAGAAATGGTCAGCACAGAAGTTAAATTCATACATGCAATAATGTAAGTGTGACTGACCTTCCAACCTCAGGGCTGTAGCCAATGACATAATAAGTCATGGACGTCCACACAAAGGACTCCAAAAGTGAAAGTGGAACTTTTAGGATTGCTGCAGGAATTGCATACGCCCAGGCAGGGTAGAAGCATAACTCTCTCTGCTTGTAGAAAACTGCAATTCTTGAAACAGTCATGCTCAATTCTGGAAACCCATCAACAACAAGTATCACAAGTGCGTAAAACAAAGAACCCAAAAAATAACTTGAATGGATGTCATCTACAGCCATTCGAGTGCGCAGGAAAACTGTCATTGTTATTGAAGCAATTATCACAAGCTGCAGAGACAATAAATGAAGTGATCCATTAATTAATATGCTATATTAAGCTATATAGTAGATAATAACAATGTAAGATGGTCATGAAAGTAGAAAGAAAACAAAAAGTAAATAATTACCTGTACAGATTTGAACACATAAGTAAAAGAGTTTCTCTTCATTAGAAGAAATTCCCTCATTGAGCAAGCTTTAAACAGCTCCCATTTGCTGAGAGAGTATGATTTAAAGGATAAAGCATTTCTGTGGCTCTCAGACTTGTGAAATGGCTTGGAAAGCTCCTCACTCAAATTCATGCCAACATGGCATTCTTTGAATCTTTGAATGAAGTGGTCAACAGAAACATAGCTGTAAGGTTGCTCCTTATGATACCAATACTGTGCTTGATCTTTTCTAGAGATCACCTGAGACAGATATATATATTACAAGGGTAAAACGTCTAAGAAATGAATGAAAAAGTTGGAAATAACACAGACAACTATGAACATCAGAAGTAAACCTCCTGAAGGAAGTCAGCAATGCCCTTTCTCTCCAGGCACTTAAATCCACAGTCCTCAAAGAATTTGCAAATATAACTGCGTGGACCATGATATACAATTTTCCCTTCTGCCATCAGAATGACATCATCAAAGAGATCAAAGGTCTCTGGCGCAGGCTGAAGAAGTGATATCAATGCAGTGGCATCAGTAATATGCACCAAGTGCTGAAGGCAGGAAACAATCTGGAAAGTAGTTGAACTGTCGAGACCATTTGATATTTCATCCATGAACAAAGCTTTTGTTGGCCCCACAATCATCTCCCCTGCACTTTGAAGAAAACTTATTAACAATCATACCCAACTGGAAACTTATTAATTCCAGAAACAGTAATTTTACCCTAAAACATATACTACTACCTCACCTGTTGTCAATCTTTTCTTTTGACCACCTGAGATACCTCTTCTTATGGCATCTCCAACCATTGTGTCAGCGCAGATGTCAAGCCCAAGAATCTAAAAATAATTTTCAATTAAAAAAATGAAAAACTCAAGAAGAAATTCCTTAAAGGAAACAACTCTATTGTAAAGAAAATGGTGATTTACCTTCAAAATATAATCTGTTTGGAGACTACTTTCTTGTCCTTCAACTGATATTGCCTGTGAAACAGATTTAAATACTACTACTAGTTGATAGACCAGTAAAATACAAAACATTTCTCTTTAAACAAACTATATATATACCTTCATGTAAATTATGAAGAGTAAATTATGGTGCATTAATTGCCTTTACTATCCAGAAATCTTAAGACTCAGAGAAGAATATAGACAAGCTAAATGTATACCTTCATGTAAGCATCTATGTCTGGATCAGGGACTATTCCAGCCTGCTTCTCTCTTCGGCTCACTTCTTTCATGATTTCTTTCATACAGATAAAATAAATAAATAAATAAATAAAATAAGTGAAAAATGCTGAAACAATAATCAGTTGAGAACCTGACAAGACTAAATTATGTACATTTAAAATCAGTGGTTAATTGTTAAGGAGCCCTTACCAGCTCGGCTTCCTATCCCCTGAAAACGTGCAGAGAAATCTAGAATTTCCCTAACAGTCATCTCTGGAGTATGCAGATCATTTTGGCTTATATAAGCTGAAGTCTTTTGAGGAACAAATTCGCCCAGTTGGTAGCCATTATAAGTTATTTCCCCTGAAACCTTTGAAGCAGTAAAGAGTGGAAGTAAGTCATTTCTTTCATGATTGGTTTGGAAATGAATATACGGCTAAACACTAGGAGCTTAGAGTAGCAGGGGTTTCATTCAAATACTACATTCATCATTTTTAGTTTATGCACACGAATATTATAGGAAAACAAGTGAAAAGCAGCCAATTAATATCTACAAACAAATATGACCATAGGTAAAAGAAGAAATACATGACATGAACAACATCAAAGCAGAATCATAGTCACACTGAGCTATCAGCTATAACATGTTTTCCACAAAAAAGAACTCCTAAAATCGATCTATTATTAAAGGGGACCTCTAGTCAAAATGCAATAATTGTTTTGAAGTTGAACCACTATCAGAGTTAGTAGAATAAAGCAGAACATTTTCTCATGTTAGGCAATGAACCAATGGAGGCTCTAAAATTTGTAACCAAGGTGTCATTTGGTTTGATCTCTTGTGACTAAATATGGTGATTCATATCATCACTCATCAGCAGACCTTAAGAGAATGACTTAGTTTCCCTGAAAGCGCAAGCAGTAATGTAGTTTTGCCACATCCTGGAGGGCCAAGCAGTAAAGTCATCCTGCATGGAAAATAAATGATATTTATTCAACTCAGGTCCAAATTTGCAAAATGTTTTACTTGATAAAGAAGAAACTTGGCTCCTTCTAGTTCTATCCTTGTTTTGTGTGTTTGTGTGTACTATGCAATTTAGACAGAAAAAGCTAGAATATAATGGCTAATGACCAGAAACAGAAAGATAGAGATATTTTAAGCATCGGATATGCAAGCAGCAGCATCTTGGAGCTCAATCAAGATCATCTTTTCAACCCTAAAAAATGTCAATTCATATATACAGACCATGAATTTAAGAGACAACAAACACAAACTCCAGAGAGTGCCTGCCTGTCTATACATACAGAGGATTAAGAAAAAAACTGATTAATTTCATAGTAGATTAGAACCTTCCCGGTTTAATGATGCCGCTGACATCTCTCAGGATTTCTATTTTGGCTTGTTGCTTTGAACCTGACAGATTGCTTAAACCCTGAAATTGTAAAGCAGGAAAAAGTCAAAAGATGACAATGGGTGATTTCCACAGAGAAATTAATATGCTATTACTAATGAGCATTAGCATATATATGTACTCACTGAAAGCATGGTCTTAGCGGCATTCCACAGAGTGGGAAGAGGCTTGCCATGAACTAATTGGCATTCTGCTTCCACAAAAAGATTCCTATATCTTACTTCCACACTCGGTAACCTTACCCCTACCCTGGAACACATATGTTAGAGTATATATAATAATCAGAATAAGAATATTCATAATTGGCATATGTTTTATATAGTAAGTAAAAAAGAGAAAGAAAAAAAGAAATGGCAATGATTACTTGTCAATTCTGTGTCTAAGTTTCTGCAACAAACGCAGGTTGTCATGTTGGATTTGTTTGATGAGCTTCTCCACAAACATGTGTCGCTCATCAGCTCCAAGTTGGGTGACATTGATAACCCGTTTCCCTTGGCCTGAATTTCCTAATTCATCAAACAATGCAGTAGTAATTCGTTCAAACGTGGGTAATCTCTGAATTGCAGACCATTCCAAAGCATATTCTAAATCATCGTCATCAGAAACCATACTACGGAAACTTGAAACATGACTTCTGAACGAGGACCGAATACTCTTGCCAATCTCTGACAACTCATTTCGCATAGATTCTATCTCCTCAGGACCAACCGATAGTTGAGCCATATTGGATATGTGAATTTCAGCCAAGTGACTGACAGGATAGTACTATATATGAAAGAAAAAAGTAGTGAAAGTTACGGCAATCCATTGCATCATGGATGGTGTCACAGAGTAATAACAGCAAGAAACTGGACGCTCATGTTGTTGAGTTGATTCCTTACATACTACATATAGATGTTGAGGTTAGAAGAAAGATGATTAAAGTATCATATTATATATATTCATGTAAACAAGAAACAGGACTTGGAAAATAAATACTCATTTATATATATGGAATGGCGAGAATCATTCCGTTTGACCCAAAATTTTTATTCTCTCGACTTTGAGCTTCCATCACAAAGATTAAACATCTGTCAAATGTCATCAACAACTTTCCTAGTATAGTATATATGTTACATATCAACAACTTTCTTGAGTAGAGATTTACTAATTTTTTTTTTTTTTCTTTTTGGTGGTAAGATGAATTTCATTTTTCTTAATGTGTGGAGTCTTGGCCCATTGCCATGGGCCCTAAAGTCCAACACGAAAAGGGTAATCATTGTTGGGCTCAATTTCGCATTACTTCCAGTCCCAGCCGAACTCAGCATCAACCCACACGTGTCTGTTTATATTACCGTCTAATCCCGTTACCTATATTATCATATAAAAGCGACCAATTTGATTTTGCTCAACAAAACTACTTGCTTTCGGTACACAACGACAGGAATACGAAATCGAAACTCCAACGGAGAAACAAAATCTAAATAACTCAAAACCCTAAAGCCTAAACAACAACAACAACAACAAGAAATTTCTTTCGAGTGAATAACCGCTACGAGTCGACGTTTTGACAGATGATAGTAGCAGAAGCCGACCTCATTTATCGTCACCAAGTCCTAGATCTTACGGCGATTTCCACCCAAGTTTCTCGCTTCGATTCGGTGAGTCTGCTTTCTCCTTCTTGATTTCCTCTCTCTTTTTTTTAATAATTCGGTTAAACTCTTACGCTCCTCGTTGATTAATGCCTTCAATTTGCTATAGAATCTGCCTTTTTTTGTTCTATTAGCAGCTCTTAGGGTTGGGAATTGGGGTTATATATGATTGGGTTCATCGAAAATTGTTCTTTTTCCCTTCAAGTTTTGGGTTTTTGTTCCTTTTGGTGAATATCACCCAAAGATTTTTGTCATTCTTAGTCTTCCTTTTTGTCAGGCAATTAATTCCTAGATTTCGATCAGTAGGGACAAAATTACTGATATATGAGAATTATACTTTCTGTATAACTGGTTTGAGGTATATTTGCTTCTTCATGCTGTGCTAACCCATTGTAGATCCAAAGGTTCACCCTACATTTTTCATGGGTTTTCTGGTTTATGGGTAGATTTTACTCCTTTTCCTAGAATATTAGTAGCTTCAGGAATCATCATTTTTTTCTCTCTCTTCTTTAGGTTGCAGATTGCGCTGAGACCATTGGAGATGCTGTTTTGGAGTCATCTGCTGTCAAATTTGTACCAAGAATTCGTTCTGGCAGCTATGCAGACATTGGTCCACGAAGATCTATGGATGATGAGCATATCAGGATCGATGATCTATCTTCCCATCTAGGTTCCATCTTTGAGCCTTCCATGCCAAGTGCTTTCTATGGTGTTTTTGATGGTCACGGTGGCCCTGATGCAGCTGCTTATATCAAGAGGAATGCTATGAAGTTGTTTTTGGAAGATTTTGATTTGCCACAAGTATCTGATCTTGATGCTGTTTTCCTGAAAGAATTGGAGGATTCACATAGGAAGGCCTTTTTGCTGGCAGACCTTGCCTTGGCTGCTGAAGAAAGTATTAGCAGTTCTTGTGGAACAACAGTACTAACTGCTCTAGTGCTTGGAAGGCATTTGCTGGTTGCAAATGCTGGTGATTGCCGAGCTGTACTCTGTCGAAAGGGTGTTGCAGTTGAACTGTCTCAAGATCATAGACCTTCTTACTTACCAGAACGTAAGAGAGTTGAGGAGTTGGGTGGATACATTGATGATGGGTATCTTAACGGCTGTCTCTCAGTCACACGAGCTCTAGGAGATTGGGACTTGAAATTTCCCCTTGGATCATCGTCACCTCTGATTGCAGAGCCAGATGTTAGACAGATTGTTTTAACAGAGGATGATGAATTTTTGATTATTGGTTGTGATGGAATTTGGGATGTAATGTCAAGCCAGTTTGCTGTAAGCCATGTTCGTCGTAGTCTGAGGCGGCATGATGACCCAGAAGAATGTGCCAGAGAATTAGTCAGTGAAGCAACACGCCTGAATTCATCAGATAACCTCACAGCAATTGTTATATGCTTCTCATCTCCTGCTTGTGTTGAGTCATCTCCTCCCCAAAGACGAAGGTTTAGGTTTTGCAATCTTTCTGAAGAGGCTAGGAATAGGTTGAAGAGCCTGTTAGAAGGCAATTGAATGTACATACAAATTATTTTTCCTTTATTTACTATTACTACTATTGGGAGCAATTGTTGCAATCTGTTTTTGGCTGTTTCAGATAGTTTCAAAAAAGTAGCCAGCAGTTTTGTAGGTTTAGGAGAGTTGACAAATTTGGGAGTGTTTCTTGGTTATGATGTCTGGTGCTGTAACAACATTTACATTGCGGGATTGATTTTTTTCAATAATAATAATGAGTCTTATGCATTCTTGTTCTGTCTCACTCTCCTCTTTGTAGAAGCAATTGGGATTTTATGAGTATGTTTTATTACCAGGCACAAGGGGGTGCACTTGCACGGACGAAAACTCTTTTTTTCCTAGAGAAGGGAACGAAAGCTGAAGCATGAACATGTTTCCATGGTTCAAATTGGGTTATGCGGTTAAAAATGAATAATGCATTAGTATCATTGTCGGTTTGCATCAAAATCAAAATCATCCTGCTTAGCGAAATGGTTGGTTGGTACAGAAAATCTCATCACCTTAGCCGGAAATTCGACTTGCCTTCGCCTACCACCATATATACAAGATCGAGGGTGATGGTAGGAGTTGTGAGGCCACCATTCTTTATGGGGCTTTTGTTCTCTTCCAAACCAAACAATACAATTTTTTTTTTCTTTTTTGGTACCGAAACCAAACAATACATAGATAAATAAAAATATCTAATCCATCAAAACAAGTGACAATTTTTACTCAAAAATATTCCCCTGCTCTGCTGCATCGAAATGAAGCCCATCATCAACTTCTTTGGGTCCTTGTGATTATGAGTCCATTAACTTGTCAGGGTTTAGGATATCAAACGCAAAAAAAATAAAAATAAAAGCCTACTCTGATCACAATCGAACGGTTCAGATTAGTAGACCATGTATAGTGCGGGGGCCCCACCCCACCAACCAAACCCCAAAATTTGTGTTTTGGTCAAAATCTTACCGTCAACGCAGAAGGAGAGCAGCAGATGATCATAGACATCAGGCGCAGCAGATGATTAGGTGTGCTTCAATCAGCAGAAGACAATTAAAAAATTAAAAAGAATATTATTCTTCGCTGTAGATGTAATAGTATCACTACTTGTTTATTCATCAGTCTTCCAAAGGCCGCAGTCTAAAAGCAAGGGTTTGATTGATCTAAGTAGAGCCAAACTTTCTTGCATCTTTCATTTTGAAAAAGATTAAAAAATGGCTTTGGCAAGTTTGGCCAGGAGAAAGGGATACCTTCTCTCCAGAAATCTCTCCAATTCGCCCGCCGATGCCTTGAAGTACTCTTTTTCACTCAGCAATTTCTCAAGGGGTTTCGCTTCAGGATCTGACGAGAACGATGTCGTCGTCATCGGTGGCGGTCCCGGCGGCTACGTCGCTGCTATTAAGGCTGCCCAGCTTGGTCTCAAGACAACCTGTATCGAGAAGCGTGGCACCCTTGGTGGTACCTGCCTCAACGTTGGCTGCATCCCCTCTAAGGTATCCTTTACTGTTTATTTTTTCGATCTAAAATTCTTATCTTTTTTAGTTTAATATATCATTCCTACTATGATGATAATTCTACGGCTTCCTTTAATTTCTGGTGGTCTCACTCTTTGTTCTGAAATTGCTTTTTATGCATCCTTGGTAAGATTGGAGATAATTCTATGGCTTCCTTAAATTTATGTTGGTCTCACCGTCTGTTCTGAATTTCCCTCTACAGAAACTACGAGGGTTTTATATTGCTCTTATTGATGATTGAATCTCATTCTTTTACCATTCTCTTCAGTATAATCAGTCTTGAAAATTGGTGCTTGTTTCTTTCATTGAATTTTGATTAGTTGCCTTCATTCTATCTATCTAATATTGCTGCCTTTTGCACTCAGGCACTCCTTCATTCATCCCACATGTATCACGAAGCTAAGCATTCATTCGCCAGCCATGGTGTGAAAGTCTCTTCTGTTGAGGTTGATTTGCCTGCCATGTTGGCCCAAAAGGACAAAGCCGTTTCCAATCTCACCCGTGGTATTGAAGGCCTGTTCAAAAAGAACAAGGTAAACTATGTCAAAGGCTATGGCAAGTTCATTTCTCCATCTGAAGTTTCTGTTGACACTATTGAAGGTGGGAACACTGTTGTAAAAGGCAAGAATATCATAATTGCCACTGGTTCTGATGTCAAATCTTTACCTGGTATCACCATTGATGAAAAGAGAATTGTGTCATCAACTGGAGCTCTAGCTTTGACAGAAGTCCCCAAGAAACTCATAGTCATTGGGGCAGGCTACATTGGGCTTGAGATGGGTTCGGTATGGGGTCGATTGGGCTCCGAGGTCACTGTTGTTGAGTTTGCCCCAGATATCGTCCCAACAATGGATGCAGAAGTTCGCAGGCAATTTCAACGTTCACTTGAGAAGCAGAAGATGAAATTCATGCTCAAAACTAAGGTGGTCGGAGTTGACACTACTGGAAATGGTGTCAAGTTGACAGTTGAACCAGCTGCTGGCGGAGAGCAGACCACACTTGAAGCTGATGTTGTTCTTGTCTCTGCTGGTAGAGTTCCATTCACGGCTGGACTTGGCTTGGACAAGATAGGAGTGGAAACTGATAAGGGTGGAAGAATATTAGTCAATGAAAGATTTGCTACAAATGTGCCAGGTGTTTTTGCTATTGGAGATGTAATTCCAGGGCCAATGTTAGCCCACAAAGCAGAAGAAGATGGAGTTGCCTGTGTGGAGTTCATAGCTGGTAAACATGGCCATGTTGATTATGATAAGGTTCCTGGAGTTGTCTACACTCATCCTGAGGTTGCATCTGTTGGGAAGACTGAGGAGCAGGTTAAGGCACTTGGTATTGAATACCGTGTTGGGAAGTTCCCTTTCTTGGCAAATAGCAGAGCCAAGGCTATTGATGATGCTGAAGGAATAGTCAAGATATTGGCTGATAAGGAGTCAGACAAAATTCTCGGAGTCCATATCATGGCACCAAATGCTGGAGAGCTCATCCATGAAGCAGTCCTTGCCATTAATTATGATGCTTCAAGTGAGGACATCGCTCGTGTGTGCCACGCACATCCTACAATGAGTGAGGCACTGAAGGAAGCTGCAATGGCCACCTATGACAAGCCAATTCACGTCTAGAAATCTAGAATCTATATGTTATTCTTCTGTCTGATTTTTGTTTGAGAATTTTCACGATAACTCAGCACAAACTGTTCATTTTCTTGTTTGTCCTTACCTGAAGCAGATGACATGCTTGAATAGAGATTTGCTATTCTTAATTCTCTCTTTGTTTAAATGGCTTAATAACAGAGAACGTTCGGTGATTGGCAATTAATAATGACATAATTGAAGCAGATTTCATGCTTTGATGATTCCCTATCTACATTTCAATCTCATCTGTCCTTGTTAGCGTCTCATGCTGCGCACCAGCATTTTATATTAGCAAATACTATTATGTTGTAACGATTAGTAGGAGTTGGGACCTTAAATTCATGGCTAGGGTTTAGGGATTTTCTTTCTTAAAAGCCAAATGAAATCCCAGAGAAGCACATGAGAACGAATACTGCCCTGAGAAATCTGATTAATAGAGAGAGAGCCAGAGCAGACCCCAAAATGATTTAATAAGCTTGCATATTATATTAAATTAAACACAATAAATGAGCCAGAAAACTAATTTGCTAAAGGGCCTCCCTCCTAATTAAGGGAACAAAGGCCCCTGCTCTGTTCAAAACAACTCTAGGTTTTTCACACTGCAGCTTCAGAGTGATGCAATAAAAAGCAACTTAAAAATGTATACAGTCAAGGGTCCTCCCGCATGTCTGGTCTCCTCCTAGCCTGTAGAGCAAGCCTTGCATCTCTCTCCCTCTCAAATTCTCGATAGTCAGTTCGCTGCAAGAACGAAACCTTATCCAGATACTGGTTTGAGCTCTTCTTATAAGCATCCAACTCTTCCTCCATTCCCTTATTCTCTTCTTTAAATTCTCCCCAATCTTTTTTCGTCTTGTCAAGTACGCTGAGCTTTGGCTTCTTCTGGATTTGTGCAAGAACAGCATCTACAGCAGAAGTTGCAGGAGCTTTTGCCTTTTCAGCTGCCTCTTTTGAATCAGCGTCAATGCGCTTTCTATATTCAATTTCTTGACCAGCAAAGTCTCGAACCTCAGTGATCTGCAAAAGGAAATTCAAACTAAATGACTCTACAAAGACCACAAAGGATGTTTATCAGGTAGGCTGTATCCAGAATTATCAAGTATCAACTGACCTGAGTGCTTAGAAAACCAAGAACCTAAGTGAAAAGTCCATACTTGCATGCTCAGATAAACCATGCAATTGTATGGCTTAAGGCATTTTCAAACGGGTAGCTACATTTATTAAGAAATGATTCGGAGAAGGTTGTGCTTACCTCGATTTTCCCTCTGTTGGCTGCAGCAGCTGCAGCATCCTTCACCGCTGAGAGAGCAGCAGCTGCAAGCTTCTTTGCCTCATCACTGACGTTGGTCTGCATCACAATAGGTTCCTTAAATTATTCATCTTTATTAAGGGCTTTTCTGTTTTTCTTGGCAGAAGGCCAGAAAGTACCTCAGTAGAATCCAGGAAAAAGTTCAACAGGCTAGAAAAGGAAAAAGGAGGGAAAAAAACTTACATTGGATGTCTTTTGAGAAACCTTGGTATCCACATTTGCATTATGCTCATCTAAAACTGGTTTGAACTTATCACTAGGATTTTCTTTATCTACTTTCTTTAACTGAGCCTTGTCATTAGTTCCATCCTCCACCGCGCTTTGAACCCCTGCGTCTGTCTGTCTGTCTTGCCCAGGAGATTCCGTGGCCTTTGGTGGTCTCATTTGCAGATACTTCATCCAATTCTAGAAAACAAACCATAGCAAACAATTACCACACAACTATCATCTGGAAAGAATACTCCCCTTAAAAATGAAGAGAATGAGAAAATTCTCACATTTGATGGTTTGGGTGAAGACTTTTTTGTGGTCGAGTAATTATTATTGCTTGAAAATTGCCTGAGAGAACTCTTAGGTATTCCCTTATTCATTTGCTCCCACATTGCTTCCACTCGTGCTTTCGCCTCTAGCATAGTGAAACAACAGCATTTCATTTCATTGCCCTTTACAACAAAAGGTGTGTAGTTTGAAAAATGATAAATATAAGCTCCAACCAAAGAGAAAGCAGGATCAATGAGAGAACATTAAGCTGAGAAAAACATGAATATCTCACCAGCATCTTCACACGGAGGCTCTGAGTTCAAAGCCTTAGCATCTTCTTTCAAAGACTCATCCAATGTTCCCTGATTTTCATTTAAATTTCCTGGAAAAACAGGGAGGAAAAAAGAACAAAGTAAAAAGATAACATCTTCCCACAAAAAATTCTCTGATATCGAAACTATCGCAATTACTCCCCTATAATTGAACAGAATTACATGCAACCAGTGCCAGTTTTCTCCTTTTCAATATAAATAAACATATCAGGTAAAAGAAAAAAAAAAAAAAAGGCAGAGAAAGCCATTTGAATTGGAATAAATTAAAAGAATGATAAAATAAAAAATTATTTTCTTGTGCGGTAAAAGGCGCCTTGAAGAACTCAAATAAAAAGAAAGGAAACAAAAAAAAAGGAGTAAAATTTAGCACCTGAGATGTCGAGGCCGTTAGTGGTGGAGGCCATTGAGACAGAAAAAGCTTCAACTTTAAGTTGTGTGTCGAGGAGAGATAATCTAATATCTTTCTGTGAGATCGAGAATCAGCGAAATCGCCGTTCCGGTGGCATCAAAATACAAGAGAGAGAAATCGGCGAAAACCCTCGCGAAGAGAGAGATATTACATAGGACTATAGGAGGGAAAGGGAAACTGAAAGGGAAAGATTTACCTGCGAGGAGCCTAGAGACACTACTTCAGGGAAAACGACATCGTTCGCGAGATGGTCTTTTCATTTTCTATTTTTATTTTATTAATGCGAATAAATTGATAAATAGTACCTTGGTCCGTTTTTTTTTTTTAGGGAATACTTTAGTCTTCTTAGGTTCTTAGTAAGCACGTATTAATACACCAACTAGTGTCTTGTAATACTAAAATTTTGTGACTAAAGATGGGATAATCTTAGTAATTAGAAAAGCATGACTTCCGATTAGTTGAATTTTTTTTTAATCAAATAATCACTTTCATTAATCAATAATCAGAGATTACAAACGCAGGGAGGAATAGTCCCGCACCACACGATTATCCAGCTCAATCTTAACTAGAGAATGTGCTAATACATTGGCTTCCCCATTTACAAATTGAAATGTGCATAAATCAACTAGGATTGTCAAATCTCTAATTTAATCTATAACTACCAACATACTAAATACACAAATAAATAAATTACGAAGGAAACTCACATTTCGTGAGAGTAAAACCCAAGACCTCATATTCCAGGTATACTGGAACTAAGAGTCCAACACTCTACCATCAAGCCAAATACCCGATGGCATTAGTTGAAATTGAATGTGGTTGCAAGATGCCGGGAGTTTGTACCAACAAAAAAAACATACAAATTTCTGACTTGTTTTCTTGGTGTGGAAAAAAATTATCTTGCTATAGTGTTAGTTCCACTGGAGTTGAATTGAGGGTGGAGAGTTATTCTTCATTTATATTTATAGTATAATAATGGTATTGAAATCATTTATAACTCAATTGATTAAAACATTTCTTTGAACATAAATCCTCTATTGCACAAACATAAAAGGAAGACAAGAATTAAATTCCTTGGGACAGGGGAAGGCCAGAAGGGAATGAAAATGGATATAATTTTGCATAGGCGCCATAAAGTTGAAGCAAGCACCAGAATAGAAGTCGAAAGATTGGAACAATCACAGCCCCAAAACAATAAGAAAGAGCAAAGTAAGCCTAATATTAGCAATCATGAAAAGCAAATTCAGCAAGGAATTGCATTATTTTCAGATTTCCATCCCAACCTTATAGAATATAGAATACATAAAAATCATCGGAAACAAAAGGCAAGTAGGAAAAGAACAAGCTCTTATAAGTCTTAACATATACTCCATTATTTATTCCAAAAGTGTCTTATATGTGTTTCCGAACATAGCTTGAGAAGAGACAGGAAATGACTTAAGCAGGAGCATAGGGAAGCTGTAGAGAAGAAGTAGCATGGTTAAAACTTAGTGACGAACAAAAGTTGGGGTGTAATCAATTACAAGGACCTTCTCCAGGTGGCCGAGAAACACGTTTGCAAATTCGACATGAACAGGATGAGCTACATATTGTGCGATGCCCTCCCTAGTTTCAAATGTGGATTCAAAGACATGAGTGAATCCTTGATGCAGGTTCTCTACGCTAACATCCGTTCCCCTGTTCAAAACAACAAATCATAGCCTATGAATAACACAAGTATTCTTTTGGGGAAATGGGAGGGATTCTGTAAATCAGATGGTCAGGGATTAAATTAAACAATGCTTGATTTCAGTCAGGTAACATTGTATTCCATTTCTTCCTACATCTTCATCTTATTGCTAAAAGTAAATAGTATTTCATTTAATTTCAGTGCATTATGCATATGCCATTGATATCTCATCAAGTTGCTTGCTATTAGTTTAAGCTTCAAAGTCATAAGTATAGCCATAGATCTCAACAGACGTACAAATTAATCAACACAAATGAAAAAAAAAAGGGAAAAAAACATCATTATGCACAAATGGGTTGGTAGATCTCAAATATATCTAATCTTAATCTTTACCCAGAAAGAAACAAGAAAAGAAAGGTTTGATTGGGGTATGGGCAAACGAAAAACATAAGGAAAGTGATTGAGAAGAATGTGATAGACATAGATACCAGTGGAAAGCTTTCATAGGTTCAATTTGATCGACGAGACCCGCATAGCCTTTGATGAGTTCCTCAATCTTGTCAGGAGTGGTTCCATCCTTGAACTTTGCCAGCAACAAATGCTTCACAACTCCTTTTGCTTCCTCCATCTTTTCTTTCCCCTCTCTCTCTCTCTCTCTCTCTCTTTCTTTGTCTTAATCAAGTGTAGTTGGCGCTTCACTTCTCCAGTCTCGACAAGTCACAACTCACAACCACTAATAAAAGATGTACAAGATCAAGATCTCATCAAACTCAATTCGTTGGTCAACGACCTCCAAGGCCATTTTGGTCATTTTAATAAAATTTTATTACGTGTTGAATTGGGCTACAAAGAAACAAGTCCATGTCTCCCATACCATAATGAGATTTATTTATTGGGCTAGAAGAAGCTTCAAATTGGGCTCAAGCCATGCCAACCGTCCATGCCATACCATTTCATATATATAGGCTAATTGATATGATGATCACATGTATTTTTTTTTTGAAGGAATGATCACATGTATTTGGACTTTGGAATGATTGGAAAAGCATGCATTTATAAATAAACATAAAAGAGGCTTCATGAATCAAAATAAAACAAGAATAGATTGGAAGAATTGAAGAATCATTGTGCTAAAAGTGAAAGAGTAATGCTTGATAGAAGTAGTGATTAATTGCATAGTAGTACTACTATAAAATAATAATGGCTCCAAAGTGGGCAGATATGAACTAATATTTTCATCACTGCCGCTAACATATAGAGCAATATTACTTCATACTGGTCTCTAGCTAATAACTAACTAGTAGGATTAATAATTAGAATTATTATTAATCCATGAGAATTGAGATAAAAAGGCCTAATGGTTACACCAATTCAATTCAAGCAGCGGATGGAGCCTTAACCCTTTCCTGTTGGGCATGGGCAGGGGCAGGCAGAGCAGAAATGAGATCCTGAGGATGGTGAGGCCTGCAATTCTTGTAATCCAGCGACTCATCCTCATATATTTCCCACCATCTTTTCACCAGAATCTTGATATCTTCCCTTTGCATGTTCTCCTCCTCTCCAGTGTACCTCCAAGGTTTTGAACCCTTTCATTTCGCAATACCCAAATTATTTATTTATTTATTTTTAGAAAAAAAAAATAAAACATTTTCTTCAACAATTAATATTCAAATAAAATAAAATTTTCAAAGTCATTGCATATATATGATTCGAAGTTGAAACACTCTAGTCATGTTCTTACCGCAGCACAATAGTGAACAACCTTAAGCTTGTCAAGGTCCACAGCTTCAGGGTGGCGCCACAGCATTGCCATAACAAAGTTATAAACACAAGGTATAGGCTTGTAAACATGCCTAAAGAAACTGTTAAGGAAGTCCTGCCAAGCAAAACCCAAAATTAATCGCAAAAAATCAAATGCTATTTAATAGAGTGAAACATGGATGGTCATGAATTAATTAGTTATATATTACCTGCTCGGCAAATGAAGTTGGAGGGGTGATTTTGAGCGTCTCCAGGAGATCATGGTAAGTGAAAAGATCAGGCTCAAACACAAACATACCGGCGTTGAAGTAGAGCGCAGGTGGCGACCCCATCTCCGCCGGCCACCGCACCTTTTCAGGGCACTGCTGGCAGTACCCAATCTTATACTGAGGCGATTGAGACCATGTCTTTTCGCAGAAACAGTCCATAACAGCATACAAATACCCATTTGGAGAATCAAACAGATGATCTATATTGTCCAACACTTGAATATCTCCGTCTAGATATATCATCTTCTCGTACTCCACAAACTACGTACAAAAATATATAAAGTACTATATGAAAATCACCATCAATCTATATATATCTACCACTATTTTAATTCCTCTGTTTTAAGGTTT
>AWUE01022411.1:0-37488 GCA_001974825.2 Corchorus olitorius
ATATATATATATATATATATAGAAATAGAAATAGAATGCAAAAAGGCTTCTATAGCATTTGATAATAAATATACCTCCCAAATACGAAGCTTGGAGTAGTTGATAACATAATAGGCCATGGCGAACTGGGTCTGGTTGGGAGGAGGATTTACGGGTTCTATTTCCCGGACGATGCAGCCCTGGGATTGAAGAATGTCACGGTGCTCTTGGGGGACATCGGGAAGGATGGCGACAACCAAAGGGTAGGCAGATTTTGCCTTCCTTAAACCCTTCACTAAACCCACCACTCCTTTCACATAGTCTCCGTTTCCAGCCAAGAACGTTACATAAGCCCTTTTCGCCACTTCCTTTGACTCACCCACACGGCTTGGACACATCTTCCTCTCTGTTAATTATTAACTGCAACCAAAAATTGAAACACACACACACACAAAAAAAGACTTTTGGATGAATAACTAGCTACTTAATTTTAGACAACTCAAATCAAATCAAAATTAATTGTGATATATTGAAGTGCCCCAAATATGCATGCCCTCCTTATATAGGCAAAATAGACACCAAAGGGGTAGTCGTGAAAATGGGAAAAATTAAAGAATAATTAAAAAAACAAGGCAAGTGAATTTCCCTATTATTTGATTCCAAAAATAGAGCTACAGGGACTACTCTTCTTAATCATTAATGCCGATCATTTCCTTCAATTATGAAATGCAACTACTTATATGGCAAGAAAATAACAACGGACTGATTAATATTTCTATTTAGTTATACTATATCAGTGGGATTTACCCAACACTTCTATTTTGATTTATTACTAAAGTATATATATAGACACGTATAGTATTGTACATTTTAATTACCACGCGCAAAAAACGTCCACATGGTAAGATTCTAGTATATATAATCACATTTATATTTACATTATCAATATCTCCTAAATATATGCCATTTTTATTTATTACTAGTTTTTAACAAAAGGAAGATGCTTATTATATCCCACCAAAAAGCACAACATATAATTAATTAGCTATAGAAACAAAACCTACAAGATATAAATTTATAAAATTAAGAATATTTATTTTGATATCCTCAAAAAAAAAAGAATATTATTTTGATAGGATTTTTATAACTGTGTCCTCTAAAAAAAAGATTTTAATAAGTGTGAGTGCTTTTTTTTAATACAAATCTTTAGCATAGCTTTTCCCTTTTAATAGTTGTTGCGTCGCAAAAAATAAGTTTAATGGTAAACTTTTTTTAGGGTTTCAATGGTAAATTTTTGATGAACTTAACAATAGAAAGTTAAAAACCTAATGCGATAATAAAACTAATAAAGTAGTAGTAGTATTTATTTTATTTTTTAGTATTTTTGAAAGCCCTTCTTTCCCGAAATTCCTTCCACTGTTGCACACAAATACAAGATTTCGGTGCTTAATATTTTTATGCAAATATAAATCTTAATTATTCTTTTTAATTGATATATAAATCTAAAAATTAATTAGAACTTTGTAATATTGGTAGGATTTCTTGATCATCATTCTCTCAATATTGAAAGAAAAGAATTGTAAATCACTTTAGCAACAAAATCTTTAATTTCGCATCAAATTGGACGGCCGGCATATATATATATATATATACATTATGAATATTTTATAAATATTCCTAGCTATATATGTGTGTGTATATATATATATATATAGTAATAGTATATAAGTAGAAAAAAAAAATAGTAATAGTATATATACTATGATCTCCAACTTTTTAATGCTAAGTTAATAACTGAATATTAACGAACCCACACGCACAAGCACAACAGTTGAATAAAGGAAATATAATAACTCTGATTAATAAAGGAAAAAAAGAAGGAAGTGAACATTAATTACAGGAAATCGCTGATTTATTTCCATTTAATAAGAAGAGTGGATACAATAGTACTGGGGCATTAGCCTTTTAGCTATAGCGCCATCCATGCATATTAATTAGCACACCCAATATGTATATATCATAATTAAAAACTAAAAACTTGACTCAGACAAACATGATCATGATGATAATGATAAACGGGGCATTAATTAGGTTTCAAAGACAGACAGTAAGTGCCCCAAAATTATAGTAGAAGATATTAAAGTATAATAGTTTAAGCCGCAGATGGAGCACTGATCCTCTGGTGAACCACAGCTTCTTGATCATCAGTAAAAGAAGAGATGAAAGATCCAAGTTTTGCAGGTTCATGAGCCATGGCGTTCTTAAAATCAAGAGACTCGTCATCGTAAATATCCCACCATTTCTTCACCAGCAACTTTATGTCTTCCCTATCCATGTTCTCTTCCTTCCCAGTGAACCTCCATGGCTTTGATCCCTACGTACGTACACATAATTATTTTATATATAACTTCATTTCAAAAAGCTTTTAATTGATCCTTAAAAGAAAGATCAGATGAAATTATATATATAATTAAGCTGCTTAATTATATTACCGCTGCACAGTAATGAACAACCTTGACTTTGTCAAGGTCTACATTTTCAGGATGGCGCCACATGAGAGCCAAGACGAGATTGTAAATTGGGGGAATAGGCTTGTAAATTTCTCTGAAGTACATATTCAGAAAGTCCTGCAACCCCACCACAAAATAAATTAACCAATTAAGTCCTTGAATTATGTTGTATAGAATATTGTTATAAAATTAGAAAAGTTATGATATATATATATACCTGCTCGGCAAATGGAGTTGGAGGAGTGAGTTTGAGGGTGTCCAAGAGATCATGGTAAGTGAGAAGACTAGGCTGATAAACAAACATGCCGGCGTTGAAGTAGAGAGGAGGAGGAGAGCCCATTTCAACAGGCCACTTCACCTTATCGGGGCACTGCTGGCAATATCCGATCTTGTATTGAGGGGAAGTTGACCAAGTCTTCTCGCAGAAGCAGTCCATCACAGCATAGAAATAGCCATCCGCCAACTCGAAAAGGTGATCGATGTTCTCAAACACTTGAATGTCCCCATCCAAGTATACCATCTTCTCATACTCCACAAACTACAATTTACATTAATTACCCCCAAAATTAATCAACACAACATATTCATTCATTTGTATAAATTAGCTTTATATATAAATTCCATATATATATATAGAGTTTTTTAATTAAAGAACAAATTATGGCATGCAAGAATATTAATTAATTACCTCCCAGATACGAAGTTTAGAGTAGTTGATGACATAATAAGCCATGGCGAACTGGGTCTGGTTCTCGGGTGGATAGACAGGCTCAATCTCCCGGACAATACAGCCCTGAGATCTTAGAATCTCACGGTGCTCTTCCGGCACATCAGGAAGGATCGCCACCACCAAAGGGTACAAAGACTCCGCCTTCCTTAAACCCTTGGCTAACCCCACTACTCCCTTTACGTAATCTCCATTTCCAGCCAAGAAGGTTACGTAAGCCCTCTTGGCAGCGGCCTTGGGCACATCCACAAGGCTCGATTCATTACCATACTCAGCACTAGGAGACATCTTCAAATTCAAAGAAAGAGATTCAACAAGTTAATTAACAAGAAAGTAGGAGGTGTTTGAAGCTTGATGAGTTGGGATGGAGAGTTGGTGAAGGAGTTTGGGGTCTATATATAAGCGCTGAGAAAAAGGCACGGAACCAAATTTTGGGGTTCATTTTTGTTAACAACTCCTTTTTTTCGATTCCAAAGATGTTTGATTTCGTTACACACTCAACTAGTGTACGCGTGGCATTAATTACAAAAAGGAAATTCTACGCTTGCCTCTTCTCAACATTTGACACATTAAAAGCTGCTTTTTCTGTGTTTCATGGACATCTATTTGTTTCCGTCTCAGTTGATATCACACGGTCCAAATTAAAAGCAACCACGTTTATTTAGTGTAAATTGGTAATCCTGATGTGACCAAGGGTCCTGATTGAGCTAAATATTCAATATGATCCTTATCAATTGGTAGTCGGTAGTGAAGATAATTCAAACAATGCACCAAATAACTGAAACTTTGGAAGTTAATGGTACGTGGCTCTGTTTTTCTACCGTTAATTAATTTTTTTTCAAAGGATACCGTTAATTAATTGATTTACTACTAGTATTTGGGGTAAGATAATCTATGTTATTAAATCTTGGATATTCTCACACGTTTAGTTTAGGGAATTTTAATTTATGATTGATGATTAATCGGAGAAATATAAGGGTGGCCCTTAATCAATTTGTTTGAGGTTAATTTAATTTATTTAATAGGATGGCTTAAGCATTTAATTAGCGGGTTATATCAATTGATTCCCCGAGATTTTAATTACCTCTGCGTTTGTTAAAAATAATTCTTTTTCCCTGTTCCTGATTTACCCTTTAATAATTACTAGTACTAATGATAAGGAATATTCTCATCATTGGTTAACTTCTTTAATTATTTGGGAAAGAAAATAATGTAAATGTATATAGCCAAATCAAATTTACATCTCTGGCCAAAAAAAAAAAATCAAATTTACATCCAATTTTTACTAATAATTAATTGTTGATTTCTTGCTTTTTTTTCACCCAAAAAAAAAATTACACCCATGCCAATTTGATGGCCAACAAAAAATTACTCCAATTTAGTAAGGATAGTAATTACAAAGTTTCTACCTTGAAATATTGGTAAACTTATACATAAAGTTTTCTTATGAAAGACCAAATACTTCATACATATGCAATCCCAGTTGTTAGATCAACCATGAGTGCACTGTGTCTGAATCGTGAGGTTCTGAGTTCAAATCTCATATTATTATAGTTTGTTTAATTGTTTGTAGTTTGTGTTAAATTCTCATAAGATGTTTAGGCATGTAAATAATTATTCTGATTGTACGTATGAGATCATTCCATTGTCGACCCTGTACACACATTTATATATATATATATATATATATATAATCACGAACTCAAAATTCTAATTGAGAAATTTCATAAATACCCTTAGTATTATAGTATAATAATTTTTTAATGAGTATTTTTTTCAGTCATTTAACTTTTTTTTTTTTGAGATGATTAGTTTTTTATTAATTATGGAAAGATATTGTAAATCCAATATTTAAATTTTTTAAATTATGGAAAGATATTATTTTTATATTATGATATATTTAATTATAATAATATTATTTATAGTCATGAAACTTCTTATTTTAATTATGTAAAGATATTGTAAATACAAAATATAATTATAATAATTTACTCCCCATAATTATTTGGAATAATTTTTATTTATAATTTATATTTATTTAATTTAAATAAATTATGGGCATTAAGGAAAAAATTTGTTTAGCACTTTACATGTTTAAAAAAATTGGTCCTATGTCGAGATTGTCAAGATTAAAGTTTCCTATGTCAAGGAAAAAAATTGTTGATTTACTTTCATTTGGCAAGTTTTCACGATTATAATTGAGAGTGCTTCAATATTCTTTCCAAAAAAAAAATTGGTTTAATACTTTACATCATTTAACCAAATCTCAGCAACATTGGATTTAAGAATTTGTTTTTACGAGCATCTGAATCTTGTTTCGATTTAATTAGAAATTAATTTAGAAAAAATAAGAAATACGATATTAAAAAGGTGAAAAGCCCTTCCTTCAATCTTGTTGGTGTTTTTTTTGGTCGAAAAGGTCTACTTATATTATTAATATTCTAACTATAACAAAAACGGGTTACAAGCATTAATTCCCTTAAGGACCTAGACAGACCCGAGGTAAGGAAAATACCTCATTGAACTAGACCCTAAAAAGAGAAACAGAAACCTAAGCAAACACAGAAGAAGGGGCTGGAAGGCCATCCTTATCTAAGATATGCACAAGAGGGAAATGGGGTACACAGACCCGACCTAAGGGGCACTTTCCCAAAATCACACTGGAAGCCATCTAGTCAGCAGCCGCATTGGCAAGCCTCTTCACATGGTGCACCTTCAGGTCTTCAAAATGAGCAGTAAGAACCCTGAAGTCTTGAATATACGGCTCAACAACCCAAGTCTTCTTCTTAGTCCCATTGATAGCTGCAACAAGGTTCATAGAATCAGTCTCAAAGACAACCTTCTTATAGTTCATATCCTTGACAATTTCAGCAGCTTTTTTAATTGCTTTAGCCTCAACTTCCAGCACTGAATCAGCAACCACCTTATCAGCAATCTTTTTGGTGTTGAATTATATATTTTTTATGAGTATTATGGCTAAAAATCGAGGAAATAACTTTTGAGTCAGTTTTTGCAAAATTTTAGCCGAAATCGTGTAATAATCATCACAGTTTTTGGCTAAAAACGCGTTCCGGGGCTTGGTTCAATTTTGAATGATTTTTGGCGCTGAGAATCCTTGAAATATCTAATTCATCTAACCAAATCTCAACCAGTTTTTTTTTTTTTACAAACATCTGAATCATGTTTCGTTTTAATTTGAAATTAATTTGGGAAAAAAATAGGAAAAACGATATTAGAAGCGTGAAAAGCCCTTCAATCTTTTTGGCGTTGAATTATATATTTTTATATGAGTATTGTGGCTAAAAATTGAGGAAAAATTTTTCTGGTAAATTTTTGCAAGATTTTAGCTGAAATCGTATACTAACCATCACAGTTTTTTGCTAAAAACGCGTTTCGGGGAACCAGCTCCGTTTTGCATGATTTTTGCCTCAAGACTCCTTAAAATATCTATATTCATCTAATCAAATCTCAGACACATTGCATTTAAGGATTTTTTTTTACGAACATCTGAATCTTGTTTTGATTTAATTAGAAATTAATTCAGAAAATATGAAAAACAATGTTAAAAGCGTGAAAAGTTCTCAAATCTTTTTGGAGTTGAATTATAGTATATTATATGAGTATTTTAGACAAAAGTTGAAGAAAATATATTTCTGTTCATTTTTTTCAAAATATTAGATGAAATCGTGTATGTTAGTCGAAATCACGGTTTTTGGCTAAAAACACGTTCCTAGGACCCGGTTCAATGTTGCATGATTTTTTGCGCCGAAACTCCTTGAAATATGTACATTCATCTAGCCAAATTGGATTTAAGGATTTGTAAAACAAGCATCTGAATCATGTTTCGATTTGATTAGAAATTAATTCAGAAAATAAAAGGAAAAACGATATTAGAAGCATGAAAAACCCTTCAATCTTTTTGTCGTTGAATTATGTAATTTTTACGATTATGGTGGCTAAAAATTAAGAAAATAAATTTCGAGTTAATTTTTGCAAAAGTCTAGCCGATGTAATAATTATCACGGTTTTTTGCTAAAATCGCGTTCCGGGGCCCCGACTAAGTTTTGCATGATATTTGGCACTAAGACTCTTTGAGATATTTATATTCATTTAATCAAATCTCAGGTAAATTGGATTAAGAATTCGTTTTTACGAGTATTTGAATCTTGTTTCAACTTAATTAGAAATTAATTTAGAAAAAATATGAAAAACGATATTAAAAACGGGAAAAGTCCTCCAATCCTTTTGGCGTTGAATTATATATATTTTATGAGTATTTTAGGCAAAAATTTTCAGAAAAAATTTTTGGGTCATTTTTTGCAAAATTTTAGCCAAAACTGTGTACTAACCATCATGATTTTTGGCTACAAACGCGTTTCGGGGTCCCGACTTAGTTTTGCATAATTTTTAGCGCCGAGACTCCTTAAATTATCTAATTCATCTAGCCAAATCTTAGCCATTTTTTTTACAAATATCTGAATCATGTTTTGTTTTAATTAGAAATAATTCCGAAAATATAGGAAAAAACGATATTAGAAGCGTGAAAAGCCCTTCAATCTTTCTACATCGAATTATATATTTTCTATGAGTATTGTGGCTAAAAATTGAGAAAAATTTTATCCGATAATTTTTTGCAAAATTTTAGCTGAAATCGTGTACATCATTGGTTTTTTGCTAAAAACGCGTTTCGGCGCCCTGACACAGTTTTGCATGATTTTTGGTGTCGAGACTCCTTGAAATGTCTATATTCATCTAATCAAATCTCAGCCACATTAGATTTAAGGATTTGTTTTTTGTGCATATGAATCTTGTTTCGATTTAATTAGATATTAATTCGGAAAAAATATGAAAAACGACATTAAAAACGGGAAAAGCCCTCCAATCCTTTTGGCGTTCAATTATATATATATTATGAGTATTTTAGCCAAAAATAGCTGAAAAAATATTTCGGGTCATTTTTTGCAACATTTTAGCTGAAATCGTGTACTAACCATCACTGTTTTTGGCTAAGAACAAGCTTCGGGGTTCCGGCTTAGTTTTGCATGATTTTAAGCGTCGAGACTCCTTGAAATATCTATATTCATCTAATAAAATCTCAGCCACATTGAATTTAAGGATTTGTTTTTACGAGCATCTGAATCTTGTTTCAGTTTAATTAGAAATTAATTATAAAAATATGAAAACCGATATTAAAAGCGTGAAAATGGCTTTTAGATTTTTTGGCGTTGAATTATATGTTTTTTGTGAGTATTTTTGCTAGAAATCGAGGAGAAATCTTTCGGATCAATTTTTGCAAATTTAGCCGAAATCGTATACTAACTATCACGGTTTTCGGCTAAAAATGTGTTCCGGGGCCCGGCTCAGTTTTGCATGATTTTTGGTGCAATTCTTGAAATATCTATATTTATCTAATCAAATCATAGCCACATTAGATTTAAGGATTTGTTTTAATTACGAATATCTGTATCTTGTTTAGATTTAATTAAAAATTAATTGGGAAAAAATTGGAAAAACAATATTAGAAGCGTCAAAAGCCCTTCATTTTTTTGATGTCGAACTATATATTTTTTATGAGTATTTTAGCCAAAAATTGAAAAATATCTTTCGGGTCAATTTTTGTAAAATTTTACTCGAAATCGTATACTTACCATCACGGTTTTTGGCTAAAAGTGCATTCCAGGGCCACAACTTTATTTTGCATAATTTTTGGCGCCGAAACTCCTTGAAATATCTTTATTCATCTAATCAAATATCATGCACATTAGATTTAAGGATTTGTTATTATGTGTGTTTCGATTTAATTAAAAATTAATTCGGAAAAAATATGAAAAACGATATTAAAAACGGGAAAAGTCCTTCAATCCTTTTGGCGTTGAATTATATATATATTATGAGTATTTTAGCCAAAAATTGGTGAAAAAATATTTCGGGTCATTTTTTGCAACATTTTAGCCGAAATCGTGTTCTAACCATCACTGTTTTTGGCTAAAAACGCGCTTCGGGGTTCAGGCTTAGTTTTGCATGATTTTTGGCGCCGAGACTCCTTGAAATATCTATATTCATCTAATCAAATCTTAGGCACATTGGAATTAAGGATTTGTTTTTATGTGCATCTGAATGTTGTTTCGATTTAATTAGAAATTAATTCGGAAAAAATATGAAAAACGATATTTAAAACGGGAAAAGTCCTCCAATCCTTTTCGCGATGAATTTATATATATATATATATTATAATTATTTTAGCCAAAAATTGGTGAAAAAATATTTCGGGTGATTTTTTGCAACATTTTAGCCGAAATCGTGTACTAACAATCATAGTTTTGGCTAAAAACACGCTTCGGGGTTCCGGCTTAGTTTTGCATGATTTTTGGCGTCGAGACTCCTTGAAATATCTATATTCATCTAATCAAATCTCAGGCACATTGGATTGAAGGATTTCTTTTTATGTGCATCTAAATCTTGTTTCGATTTAATTTGAAATTAATTCGGAAAAAATATGAAACACGATATTAAAAACGGGAAAAGTCCTCCAATCCTTTTGGCATTGAATTATATCAATATTATGAGTATTTTAGTCGAAAATTGGCGGAAAAAATATTTCGGGTCATTTTTTGCAACATTTCAGCCGAAATCGTACTACCATCACCGTTTTTGGCTAAGAACGCGCTTCGGGGTTCCGGCTTAGTTTTGCATGATTTTTGGCGTCGAGACTCCTTGAAATATCTATATTCATCTAATCAAATCTCAGGCACATTGGATTTAAGGATTTGTTTTTATGTGCATCTGAATCTTGTTTCGATTTAATTAGAAATTAATTCGGAAAAAATATGAAAATCGATATTAAAAACGGGAAAAGTCCTCCAATCCTTTTGGCGTTGAATTATATATATATATTATGATTATTTTAGCCAAAAATTGGCGAAAAAATTTTTCGGGTCATTTTTTGCAACATTTTAGCCGAAATCGTGTACTAACCATCACTGTTTTGGCTAAAAACGCGCTTCGGGGTTCCGGCTTAGTTTTGCATGATTTTTGGCGCCGAGACTCCTTGAAATATCTATATTCATCTAATCAAATCTCAGGCACATTGGATTTAAGGATTTGTTTTTATGTGCATCTGAATGTTGTTTCGATTTAATTAGAAATTAATTCGGAAAAAATATGAAAAACGATATTAAAAATGGGAAAAGTCCTCCAATCCTTTTGGCGCTGAATTATATATATATTATGAGTATTTTAGCCAAAAATTGGTGAAAAAAATTTTCGTGTCATTTTTTGCAACATTTTAGCCGAAATCGTGTACTAACCATCACTGTTTTTGGCTAAAAACGCGCTTCGGGGTTCCGGCTTAGTTTTGCATGATTTTTGGCGTCGAGACTCCTTGAAATATCTATATTCATCTAATCAAATCTCAGCCACATTGAATTTAAGGATTTGTTTTTACGATCATCTGAATCTTGTTTCGGTTTAATTAGAAATTAATTAAAAAATATATATCAAAACCGATATTAAAAGCGTGAAAATGGCTTTCAGATTTTTTGGCGTTGAATTATATGTCTTTTGTGAGTATTTTTGCTAGAAATTGAGGAGAAATCTTTCGGATCAATTTTGGCAAATTTAGCCGAAATCGTGTACTAACTATCATGGTTTTTGGCTAAAAATGCGTTCCGGGGCCCGATTCAGTTTTGCCTGATTTTTGGTGCAATCCTTGAAATATCTATATTTATCTAACCAAATCTTAACTACATTAGATTTAAGGATTTGTTTTAATTACGAGCATCTGAATCTTGTTTCGATTTAATTAAAAATTAATTGGGAAAAAATAGGAAAAAATAGTAGAAGTGTCAAAAGCCCTTCATCTTTTTGATGTCGAATTATATATCTTTTATGAGTATTTTAGCCGAAAATTGAAGAAATATCTTTCGGGTCAATTTTTGTAAAATTTTAGCCAAAATCGTATACTTACCATCACGGTTTTTGGCTAAAAGCGCATTCTAGGGCCACAACTTTGTTTTGCATGATTTTTGGCGCCGAAACTCCTTGAAATATCTTTATTCATCTAATCAAATCTCAGGCACATTGGATTTAAGGATTTGTTTTTATGTGCATCTGAATCTTGTTTCGATTTAATTAGAAATTAATTCGGAAAAAATATGAAAAACGATATTAAAAACGGGAAATGTCCTCCAATCCTTTTGGCGTTGAACTATATATATATATATATATATTACGATTTATGAGTATTTTAGTCGAAATTTGGTGAAAAAATTTTTCGGGTCATTTTTTGCAACATTTTAGCCGAAATCCTGTACTAACCATCAATGTTTTTGGCTAAAAACGCGCTTCGGGGTTCAGGCTTAGTTTTGCATGATTTTTGGCGCCGAAACTCCTTGAAATATCCATATTCATCTAATCAAATCTCAGCCACATTGAATTTAAGGATTTGTTTTTACGAGCATCTGAATCTTGTTTCGATTTAATTAAAAATTATTTGGGAAAAAATAGGAAAAAATACTAGAAGAGTCAAAAGCCCTTCATCTTTTTTATGTCGAATTATATATTTTTTATGAGTATTTTAGCCAAAAATTGAAGAAATATCTTTCGGGTCAGTTTTTGTATAATTTTAGCCGAAATCGTATACTTACCATCAATGTTTTTGGCTAAAAGCGCATTCCAGGGCCACAACTTTGTTTTGCATGATTTTTGGTGCTGAAACTCCTTGAAATATCTTTATTCATATAATCAAATCTCAGGCACATTGGATTTAAGGATTTGTTTTTATGTGCATCTGAATCTTGTTTAGATTTAATTAGAAATTAATTCGGAAAAAATATGAAAAACGATATTAGAAACGGGAAAAGTCCTCCAATCCTTTTGGCGTTGAATTATATATATATTATGAGTATTTTAGCCAAAAATTGGTGAAAAAAATTTTCGGGTCATTTTTTGCAACATTTTAGCCGAAATCGTGTACTAACCATCACTGTTTTTGGCTATAAACGCGCTTCGGGGTTCCGGCTTAGTTTTGCATGATTTTTGGCGTCGAGACTCCTTGAAATATCTATATTCATCTAATCAAATCTCAGCCACATTGAATTTAAGGATTTGTTTTTACGATCATCTGAATCTTGTTTCGGTTTAATTAGAAATTAATCAAAAAAAAATATGAAAACCGATATTAAAAGCGTCAAAATGGCTTTTAGATTTTTTGGGGTTGAATTATATGTTTTTTGTGAGTATTTTTGATAGAAATCGAGGAGAAATCTTTCGGATCAATTTTTGCAAATTTAGCCGAAATCGTGTACTAACTTTCACGGTTTTCGGCTAAAAATGCGTTTCGAGGCCCGGCTCAGTTTTGCATGATTTTTAGTGCAATCCTTGAAATATATATATTTATCTAACCAAAAATTGAAGAAATATCTTTCGGGTCAATTTTTGTAAAATTTTAGCCGAAATCGTATACTTACCATCATAGTTTTTTACTAAAAGCGCATTCCAGAACCACAACCTTGTTTTGCTTGATTTTTGGCGCCGAAACTCCTTGAAATATCTATATTCATCTAATCAAATCTCAGGCACATTGGATATAAGGATTTCTTTTTATGTGCATCTGAATCTCGTTTCGATTTAATTAGAAATTAATTCGGAAAAAATATGAAAAACGATATTAAAAACGGGAAAAGTCCTCCAATACTTTTGGCGTTGAATTATATATATATATATTATGAGTATTTTAGCAAAAAATTGGCGAACAAATTTTTCGGGTCATTTTTTGCAACATTTTACCATCACTGTTTTTGGCTAAAAACGCGCTTTGGGGTTCAGGCTTAGTTTTGCATGATTTTTGGCGCCGAGACTCCTTGAAATATCTATATTCAATTAATCAAATCTCAGGCACATTGGATTTAAGGATTTGTTTTTATTTGCATCTGAATCTTGTTTCGATTTAATTAGAAATTATTTCGCGAAAAATTTTAGCTGAAATCGTGTACATCATTGGTTTTTTGCTAAAAACGCGTTTCGGCGCCCTGACACAGTTTTGCATGATTTTTGGTGTCGAGACTCCTTGAATTGTCTATATTCATCTAATCAAATCTCAGCCACTTTAGATTTAAGGATTTGTTTTTATGTGCATCTGAATCTTGTTTCGATTTAATTAGAAATTAATTCGGAAAAAATATGAAAAACGATATTAAAAACGGGAAAAGTCCTCCAATCTTTTGGCATTGAATTATATATATATATATTATGAGTATTTTAGCCGAAAATTGGCAAAAAAAAATTTTCGGGTCATTTTTTTGCAACAATTCAGCCGAAATCGTGTACTAACCATCACTGTTTTTGGCTATAAACGCGCTTCGGGGTTCCGGCTTAGTTTTGCATGATTTTTGGCCTCGAGACTCCTTGAAATATATATATTCATCTAATCAAATCTCAGCCACATTCAATTTAAGGATTTGTTTTTACGATCATCTGAATCTTGTTTCGGTTTAATTTGGAATTAATTAAAAAATATATATCAAAACCGATATTAAAAGCGTCAAAATGGCTTTAAGATTTTTTGGCGTTGAATTATATGTTTTTTGTGAGTATTTTTGCTAGAAATTGAGGAGAAATCTTTCGGATCAATTTTGGCAAATTTAGCCGAAATCGTGTACTAACCATCACGGTTTTTGACTAAAAATGCGTTACAGGGCCCGGTTCAGTTTTACCTGATTTTTGGTGCAATCCTTGAAATATCTATATTTATCTAACCAAATCTTAGCCACATTAGATTTACGGATTTGTTTTAATTACGAGCATTTGAATCTTGTATCAATTTAATTAAAAATTAATTGGTAAAAAATAGGAAAAAAATATTAGAAGTGTCAAAAGCCCTTCATCTTTTTGAAGTCGAATTATATATTTTTTATGAGTATTTTAGCCAAAAATTGAAGAAATATCTTTCGGGTCAAATTTTTGTAAAAATTTTAGCCGAAAATTCGTATACTTAACCATCGGTTTTTGGCTAAAAGCGCATTCCAGGGCCACAACTTTGTTTTGCATGATTTTTGGCGCCGAAACTCCTTGAAATATCTTTATTCATCTTATCAAATCTCAGGCACATTGAATTTAAGGATTTGTTTTTACGTGCATCTGAATCTTGTTTCGATTTAATTAGAAATTAATTCAGAAAAATAATGAAAAACAATATTAAAAATGGGAAAAGTCCTCCAATCCTTTTGGCGCTGAATTATATATATATATATATATATATTATGAGTATTTTAGCCAAAAATTGGTGAAAAAAATTTCCGTGTCATTTTTTGCAACATTTTAGCTGAAATCGTGTATTAACAATCACTGTTTTTGGCTCAAAACGCGCTTCGGGGTTCCGGCTTAGTTTTGCATGATTTTTGGCGTCGAGACTCCTTGACATATCTATATTCATCTAATCAAATCTCAGCCACATTGAATTTAAGGATTTTTTTTTACGATCATCTGAATCTTGTTTCGGTTTAATTAGAAATTAATTAAAAAATATATATCAAAGCCGATATTAAAAGCGTCAAAATGGCTTTAAGATTTTTTGGCGTTGAATTATATGTTTTTTGTGAGTATTTTTGCTAGAAATTGAAGAAATATCTTTCGGGTCAATTTTTGTAAAATTTTAGCTGAAATCGTATACTTACCATCACGGTTTTTGGCTAAAAGCGCATTCCAGGGCCACAACTTTTTTTGCATGATTTTTTGCGCTGAAACTCGTTGAAATATCTTTATTCATCTTATCAAATCTCAGGCACATTGGATTTAAGGATTTATTTTTATGTGCATCTGAATCTTGTTTCGATTTAATTAGAAAATTAATTCAGAAAAAATATGAAAAACGATATTAGAAACGGGAAAAGTCCTCCAATCCTTTTGGCGTTGAATTATATATATATTATGAGTATTTTAGCCAAAAATTGGTGAAAAAATATTTTCGGGTCATTTTTTGCAACATTTTAGCCGAAATCGTGTACTAACCATCACTGTTTTTGGCTAAAAACGCGCTTCGGGGTTCCGGCTTAGTTTTGCATGATTTTTGGAGTCAAGACTCCTAGAAATATCTATATTCATCTAATCAAATCTCAGCCACATTGGATTTAAGGATTTGTTTTTATGTGCATCTGAATCTTGTTTCGATTTAATTAGAAATTAATTCGGAAAAGATATGAAAAACGATATTAAAAACGGGAAAAGTCCTCCAATCCTTTTGGCGTTGAATTATATATATATATATATGATTATGTTTAGCCAAAAATTGGTGAAAAAAATTTTCGGGTCATTTTTTGTAACATTTTAGCCGATATCGTGTACTAACCATCACTGTTTTTGTCTAAAAACGCGCTTCGGGGTTCCGGCTTAGTTTTACATGATTTTTGGCACCGAGACTCCTTGAAATATCTATATTCATCTAATCAAATCTCAGGCACATTGGATTTAAGGATTTGTTTTTATGTGCATCTGAATCTTGTTTCGATTTAATTAGAAATTAATTCAGAAAAAATATGAAAAACAATATTAAAAATGGGAAAAGTCCTCCAATCCTTTTGGCGCTGAATTATATATATATTATGAGTATTTTAGCCAAAAAATGGTGAAAAACAATTTTCGGGTCATTTTTTGCAACATTTTAGCCGAATCGTTTACTAACCATCACTGTTTTTGGCTAAAAACGCGCTTCGGGGTTCCGGCTTAGTATTGCATGATTTTTGGCGTCGAGACTCCTTGAAATATCTATATTAATCTAATCAAATCTCAGCCACATTGAATTTAAGGATTTGTTTTTACAATCATCTGAATCTTGTTTCGGTTTAATTAGAAATTAATTAAAAATATATATCAAAACCGATATTAAAAGCGTCAAAATGGCTTTCAGATTTTTTGGCGTTGAATTATATGTTTTTTGTGAGTATTTTTGCTAGAAATTGAGGAGAAATCTTTCGGATCAATTTTGGCAAATTTAGCCGAAATCGTGTACTAACCATCACGGTTTTTGTCTAAAAATGCGTTCCGGGGACCGATTCAGTTTTGCCTGATTTTTGGTGCAATCCTTGAAATATCTATATTTATCTAACCAAATCTTAGTCACATTAGATTTACGGATTTGTTTTAATTACGAGCATCTGAATCTTGTATCGTTTTAATTAAAAATTAATTGGTAAAAAATAGGAAAAAAATATTAGAAGTGTCAAAAGCCCTTCATCTTTTTGATGTCGAATTATATATTTTTTATGAGTATTTTAGCCAAAATTTGAAGAAATATCTTTCGGGTCAATTTTTGTAAAATTTTAGCCGAAATCGTATACTTACCATCGGTTTTTGGCTAAAAGCGCATTCCAGGGCCACAACTTTGTTTTGCATGATTTTTGGCGCCGAAACTCCTTGAAATATCTTTATTCATCTTATCAAATCTCAGGCACATTGGATTTAAGGATTTGTTTTTATGTGCATCTGAATCTTGTTTCGATTTAATTAGAAATTAATTCGGAAAAAATATGAAAAACGATATTAGAAACGGGAAAAGTCCTCCAATCCTTTTGGCGCTGAATATATATATATATATATTATGAGTATTTTAGCCAAAAATTGGTGAAAAAAAATTTTCGGGTCATTTTTTGCAACATTTTAGCCGAAATCGTGTACTAACATTACTGTTTTTGGCTCAAAACGCGCTACGGGGTTCCGGCTTAGTTTGGCATGATTTTTGGCGTCGAGACTCCTTGACATATCTATATTCATCTAATCAAATCTGAGCCACATTGAATTTAAGGATTTGTTTTTACGATCATCTGAATCTTGTTTCGGTTTAATTAGAAATTAATTAAAATATATATATCAAAGCCGATATTAAAAGCGTCAAAATGGCTTTAAGATTTTTTGGCATTGAATTATATGTTTTTTGTGAGTATTTTTGCTAGAAATTGAGGAGAAATATTTTGGATCAATTTTGGCAAATTTAGCCGAAATCGTGTACTAACCATCACGGTTTTTGGCTAAAAATGCGTTCCAGGGCCCGGTTCAGTTTTGCCTGATTTTTGGTGCAATCCTTGAAATATCTATATTTATCTAACCAAGTCTTAGCCACATTAGATTTAAGGATTTGTTTTAATTACGAGTATCTGAATCTTGTTTCGATTTAATTAAAAATTAATTGTGAAAAACTAGGTAAAAAAATATTAGAAGTGTCAAAAGCCCTTCATCTTTTTGATGTCGAATTATATATTTTTTATGAGTATTTTAGCCAAAAATTGAAGAAATATCTTTCGGGTCAATTTTTGTAAAATTTTAGCCGAAATCGTATACGTAATCACGGTTTTTGGCTAAAAGCGCATTCCAGGGCCACAACTTTGTTTTGCATGATTTTTTGCGCCGAAACTCCTTGAAATATCTTTATTCATCTTATCAAATCTCAGGCACATTGGATTTAAGGATTTGTTTTTATGTGCATCTGAATCTTGTTTCGATTTAATTAGAAATTAATTCAGAAAAAATATGGAAACCGATATTAAAAGCGTGAAAATGGCTTTCAGATTTTTTGGTGTTGAATTATATGTTTTTTGTGAGTATTTTTGCTAGAAATCAAGGAGAAATCTTTCGGATCAATTTTTGCAAATTTAGCCGAAATCGTGTACTAACCATCACGGTTTTCGGCTAAAAATGCGTTCCGGGGCCCGACTCAGTTTTGCATGATTTTTGGTGCAATCCTTGATATATCTATATTTATCTAAACAAATCTTAGCCACATTGAATTTAAGGATTTGTTTTTATGTGCATCTGAATCTTGTTTCGATTTAATTAGAAATTAATTCGGAAAAAATATGAAAAACGATATTAAAAACAGGAAAAATCCTCCAATCCTTTTGGCGTTGAATTATATATATTTTACGAGTATTTTAGCCAAAAATTTGCGGAAAAATTTTTCGGGTCATTTTTTGCAACATTAATTTTAGTCAAAACCGTGTACTAACTATCACGATTTTTGGTGACAAACGCCTTTCGGGGTCCCGGCTTAGTTTTGCATAATTTTTAGCGCCGAGACTCCTTAAAATATCTAATTCATCTAACCAAATTTCAGCCATTTTTTTTTTTACAAATATCTGAATCATGTTTTATTTTAATTGGATTTAAGGATTTGGTTTTATGTGCATCTGAATCTTTTTTCGATTTAATTAGAAATTAATTCGGAAAAAATATGAAAAATTATATTAAAAGTGTGAAAAGTCCTCTATTCCTTTTGGCGTTGAATTATATATATTTTATGAATAGTTTTGCCAGAAAATGAGGAAAAATCTTTTGGGTCATTTTTACCATCATGGGTTTTTGGCTAAAAATGCGTTCCAGGTCCCTGGCTCATTTTTGCATTATTTTTGGCGTCGAGACTCCTTAAAATGTCTATATTATCTAATCACATCTCAGGCATTTTCTATTTAAGGATTTGTTTTTACGATTATTTAAATCTTATTTCGATTTAATTCGAAATTAATTAAAAAATACGAAACAAAAATTTGATTAATTTATTCTCAATGATTTGAAAATTTTTTGAGAAATTTAATCTTATCAAATTAACATTGGCATTATATTGCATAATATGTAACTTAAAATATGTTTCAATCAAAATTTCAACACCGCGTGTGGAACAGTACATGAATATTACTAGTATAATATATATATATATATAATATATCGGCTTCCAATTTTAGTGAATCCTGTGAAAAATCTTTTGCCTTTGTTACATGTTTAGTTTGCCTACTATATATTCATGTATATATAGTTGAGGTCGACACTAGCTAGCATCTTTTGCATAAAAATAAAAATTCTATATATGCGGCCAAAGTGAGAGCAAATTATTATGCATGACCTAAAAAGACAAGAAGAGTTTGGATTCCTTCATGCTGTTACGAATTTGCAAGTATTTTCAAGATTTTTATATATAATAATAAGTAGAATACGTTGTTTGGTAGTACTGTAAACTAGAGATTTTAGTTTTTGGCAATAAAAGAGAAGTGTAAACTAGAGATTGAGAGAGAGGAGAATAAATAAAGTAGTAAAAAGAAAAAGAAAAAGTTATGTGAGTAATAAAGAAAAAAATGAAGAAAAAGAAGAAAGAAACAATGTTTCATACGGTTAAAACACACGGAGGTTTCAAGGGTACGTTGAACCAATATTGCATTATTAGACACTACTTTTCAGATCAAAGTTAGTCTGTAGACTCTGTAATATTGCCACAAAAGATTGATGTAGACCTTACGTACTCTATATATACATACATATAGAGAGACTATGAATAAATCATCATAACTACATATACACTAAAGTTAAAAATAAAGTGCCAAAACAAATAAAAGAATATTCAACAATATTTTTAGAAAAATTAATTATACAATATTCTTGATCGATCGAGAAGGCAAAAAGGGTTTTCAACATATGGCAGAATCAATTTGAGTATTTTATTCGATTGAAGTTACATATATTCTCTCAGTTGCACTTGCAAATATATATATACATATACATATAAAACAAATTTGTAGTACAAAGGAAAAACAACACAATAGTCAATATATAAAAAAAATAAAGTATGAATCTGTGTTGAGAGTTGTTGCAAGTGGAAAGGGCTAAAAATATATGGCTTCCCTTGCATTAATGCATGCATGCTTCTACTTTTTCCCTATTCGATTATTGATAGTTAGTCGTTTTCAGTTATATAGCAATTAATATTCTCTCCAAAAGAAACAAGCTATATATGGGGAAGTCATTTTGGACACGAATGGATATTCCTCTCATGTATGGTGAACAAGTGTGCATAAGTCCACAAATTTTGGAATCTGCCCAAATAATTCTGCACAACGATCTTTATTCCATGCATCTTTAATTATTATGGGGTAAAAAAAGACACTAGGAAAAGAAACAATAATGCAAGAAATTACTTCCAGCAATGCATATCAGTTTTTTTTTATACAAAAGAACAAAAAAGTAAATAAACAGGTAGAAACTACGGTCTCAGAGTGCCAATTCCAACCCGATCTTCATCAATCATCTATGCAATTTGTTCTGCCGGTTCGCTGCAGATAGTAATTCCATAAGCAGCCTCGTGTGCTAACAGCGCCAAACCATCCGCACACCGATTTCCCTCCCTGAATATATGCCTTATATCCATAATCCAGTCACCCTTCAAAAGCTCTAAACAATCACGCACCAAGGTATAACAAGGATGTGAACTCTCCAAAGAAGTTTTTAAGAAATGAACTACCACTGCCGCGTCCAATTCAACAATCAACGGCATACAACCTCGCTCTTTAGCAAGCAGTAACCCTTGTCGAACACCCCATAATTCAGCCTCAAGACTGCTGGTAATCCCAATGTTGACCATAAAACCAATAACCCAATGCATATCAGTTTGAAACCATAAGATTACTACATTTTGAAGATAATTAATCCGATTTGTCTAATTCCAATATAAGATGTTCGATAATCACATTAAATCCTGATTAATGAGATTTTCAGTAAATGAACTATTGAGCATTTCAATGAAGAAGAATGACCAGGGCTGATGGTAGATGGGCTTGGTTTTTTCTTATGCAAAAGTCGGTTTTTTGGTACTTGAGCCGGGTTTGGCCCAATAATTCTTTAGCGGGCAACATTTGAAAGAGTTCGGCCCAACCCATTTCCATATCAGAGCTTGAAAAGGCCCAATAGGCCCATCGACGTGTAGTTTTGGACCGTTGATTTGGTGAGACTGAGACCCCACCATATACTACATTATTATATTCACCATCTTCACTTCTCTCCTCGAGTCCTCGTTACCTTATCTCAGCAGCATATTTCATCAAAAAAAAGAAAAACAGAAGAGAGAAAGAGGAAGGAAAAAAAGAAAAAAGCATGGCGTCTTTGGCTCAACAGTTCACAGGCCTAAGATGTCCACCACTCTCCTCTTCTCGCTTTTCCATCAGACCGAAGCAAACCCAAAAAGTGGGTGCTTTTGCCTCTCCAATTGTTTCATCTATTGCTCTCGCTAATGCACAGACCAAAGACAGGCTCGAGCTCAAGAAGATGTTCGAGGATGCCTACGAACGCTGTCGTACTGCTCCCATGGAGGGCGTTGCCTTCACTCTTGAGGATTTTCAGAATTCTCTTGAAAAATATGACTTCGAATCTGAGCTTGGCACCAAGGTTTCTTCCTCCTTTTTCATTTGGTCATGCCACTTCATTCAAACCTTTAAATTTATCCATATTAGCTTGCATTAATAATTTTTAGCGGATTCTGTTAATTGGGTACTTCTTTTCTTGGCCATTTGTATGAGCTTTTTATTTCAAGTTTGAGTCTTTCTTTTATCTCGATATTCCGAATTAGACATTTAGTTAATGGGGTAAGCTCAATTGAGGTGCTTTATGTGAATTATGTTGGAATTTGACTGGAAATATGTTCGGTTGGATTTCAAGTTTTCGTAGTTTTATTTTTTAAACTTGTCATTTCGTTTTTTTTTCCTCCACCTAATTTGTGCCGATGTTTGCTGTGAGGAAGACTAAATTGAACTTCTCTCCATGGCTTTTCATATCAACAATAGAAAATTTATATACTTTCAGGTTAAAGGAACAGTTTTCTGCACTGATGGCAATGGGGCTTTGGTTGACATTACTGCAAAATCTTCAGCGTACCTACCAGTCCAAGAGGCCAGCATTTTCAAAATTAGACATGTCGAAGAAGCTGGTATACTTCCAGGGGTAAGGGAGGAATTTATGATTATTGGTGAAAATGAAGCTGATGATAGCTTAATCTTGAGCTTAAGGTCCGTCCAATATGAGCTTGCCTGGGAAAGATGCAGGCAGCTTCAAGCTGAGGATGTTGTTATCAAGGGTAAGGTGAGTGTTCAAAGCCAACTCTATCAGCTTTCTAATAATTTTAAAACTCATAAGGAAATTGGTAACGTGTGTCTAGAGCACTGAGGGAAGTTTTGTGCTTATTCCTGCATTCTGATTCTTTGCTCTTTGATTGACTGATTTGCATATAGGTTGTTGATGGAAACAAGGGTGGAGTAGTGGCATTGGTGGAGGGTCTTCGGGGTTTTGTTCCTTTCTCACAGATATCATCAGTTAGTTCTATGATCCTGACTGCATCTTTTTTTTTTACAGTGTTTTACTGTGCTAATTTCCCTTTGATATATATATATTGCTAAAGTATATTCCATACCATTCTGTATTAATCTGATTATTCATGTCAATAATCCTGTAAATCTATTTTTATATCTGTATAATTGTGCATGCAAATTTTAATTTCTCCTTAGAAGCTTATGCTTTCATGTCTCATCAGAAATCCACTGCAGAAGAGCTTCTAGAAAAGGAACTCCCTTTGAAGTTTGTTGAGGTTGATGAGGAACAGTCCAGGCTAGTCCTCAGTAACCGCAAGGCCATGGCTGACAGCCAGGCTCAATTAGGAATTGGATCAGTTGTCCTGGGAACTGTTCAGAGTCTGAAACCATACGGTGCATTCATTGATATTGGTGGAATTAATGGCCTTCTTCATGTCAGTCAGATTAGTCATGACCGTGTCTCAGATATTGCTACAGTTCTTCAACCTGGTGACACTCTGAAGGTGAGTCATGTTATCAAGTCAAAGTTCCTGGCAAGACGTTTTGCTTCTTAGAAATGTAATTTAAAGACCATGTCAAATGATGTAGGTGATGATACTTAGCCATGACCGTGAAAGAGGCCGAGTAAGTCTTTCTACAAAGAAATTAGAGCCCACTCCTGGAGACATGATTCGAAACCCAACGCTTGTTTTTGAGAAGGTAGTTTGTGCCAATAATCTTAATACTCTTTTGCTGTTGCATTATTATAAATAGATTCTTGTGTTGAAGTTGGATATTGTTTTTATGATGCTTTGGCACATCTAAATGCAACTTTAATTCTGGTTTTTCCTATCTGGACAGGCTGAAGAGATGGCTCAGACATTCAGGCAGAGAATTGCACAAGCAGAAGCAATGGCTCGTGCAGACATGCTTAGGTTCCAGCCTGAGGTACATTTTGAGTTGCTACTTGTTCATTCTAGAAAAGGCGGTGTTAGATTATCATCTATGCCTTAAAACATACTATATTGATTTGTGAATAAACATTTTTTTGTTTTTTCGGCAGAGTGGCTTAACTCTGAGCTCGGATGGGATTTTGGGTCCCCTTACATCAGACTTACCAGCAGAGGGTTTGGACCTGAGTGTGAGTGATGTTCTTGAAGCAGAGGATTCTTAACTTATTTGCATAGCCCTTTACCTATATCAGTATATTGTATTTCCTTCCCAAAATTTTTGGGGGTACTTGTGTAATTTTCACACTATTAATTTTAATCTTTTTTTAATACCATGCATGTCTTAATATCAATGTCAATAGCTTTCTTTTCCTCGGTAAATCATCTCTAGAGACTGGCTGTTATATCTTCCTTCATACATAAGTAACAAAAGCAATGAAACAGGCAAAAATTTTGAGTTAACTTACAAGCAAATATATACTATGGGATCACTCTGTGAGTGGCGTGAACGCCAGTGAAGAGAAGAGAGATGTACCCCTGTAGGAAAATGAAATAATTGAGGTAAAAGAGGCTTGAGGTTTCTGTATTGAGTATGCAAAATATATAGTACAGAGTTGGTTTACATGATAGTGATAAACTTTACACTTTAAAGTATAGGATAAAAGGCTAACTAATTTAACTGATTTTAACTCTAATCTTATCTGTTAGTTGCTTTTGAATTTTCATTCAAATGCTTCCCGCCAATATAGATTTGAGTTCTGGAAATTAGAAGATGAGCTTAATTCCACTCCGCCTATAGTATATAAATAACCAAACTTTCCTTCCATTCAGGAAAATGAATTAATTAATTATTATAGGTTTATTTATCTTTATTTTTTTGTTTTATTATTGACCAGGGTTTTATTAAGGAGCCTGAATGTCAGCGCAAGCAAGGGAAGGAATCAAGTGAAGGCTTTTTTAGACTTTTAGGATGTCTCTCTAATTTATTTGGAAACTTGCATCAAATTTCATTCATGAACTAATTATATAGCCAAAAATGGGACAAATATGGTTCGACCGAAGTGAGAATGCTGACACGAAATCCTGAAAAAACGAACAATCAAATATTGTACATATGTCATTTGTGATGGATGTTTTACGGATTTTGGGTCCCCCAAATTGGTGCAAGTGCTTATCAATAAACCTTCTATATTTCAACCTATAGAAATGATCACCAATCCTGCAAAAATGAACAAATCCAAATATTTTTGCACATTCAAGAAAGAAACTTATACAAGATTGCTTGATTTCATTAGTCATAACTTCTAGCTATCTTTGTTGCTCTTCTTGCCTTCTCTTAACTCCTAGCTATCTATTTGTTGCTTTTCTTGCTCTTCTTTTGCTTCTGTTTCAGTTGGGTAAGACCAGCTGCAGTGATCTTGACATTCCCAATAATTGCCGCAACTAGCTCAGGATCTGTGCATGCTTTCATCAATTCCTTCTCTCTGTTGCTTGCTTCCGGCATGTGGCTAAACAAATTCATCGCAGTCTTTGCAGCTATGGATCAAGTAGAAAAAAACTAAAGTAAACATCACTTCGTATTCCATAGTCCTCTAAAGAAACTAGTAAATTTCACGATAGTCAAGTATCACTAAAAGAATAAATACTTGAATCCCAGCAACAAAAATACCACCACAAACACAAAGACAATATAAGAAATTCAAAAATAGTGATGCTATATTTTCAAAATTGTAAAGTAGAGAATTGTGATACCTTTTCCTCTCTTTGCAGAGCCAGGAATTATCTTTACACGGTATTTATATGATTGCACTGCACTGTAAGGACCGCAGACAGGAACAGCATATAAAAGAATATCACTGGGTAGAGGATTCCCTGTCAAGTAATCTACATCATTTAATCTCCCTTTCTCTTCTTCACCTATCTCATGGATATCATCTTCCTCCATGGCAACCCTGTCCAACTCATTCTTTTCATCCGAACCTGCCTGCCGATCATCTCCAACTCCATTTGAATGACCAGGCCGAGTGTCATCAGGGTGTTCAGGACAATCCCGAGAGAGGTGACCTGCCTTTTTGCATTTATAACATATTTTTGGGGCATCTTCAGGACCTGCAAATTTTAAATTGAGTATTACTGCTCCATAACAAGGATCTGCACTTTCGAGTTGCTAGACATTTGAACTGCCACTAATATTTCGAGAAAGGACATACCAGTAGTAGCAGCAGGTTTTTGGCTGTTGCCAGTAGTAGCATTTTCATCATCTGACCCTCCATCGTTCTTGTTACCTTTCCCTGAAGACTGCAATTCATAAGAAATCAGTTTCAGTCTAGAGAATAATAATTAAACTATGACCAGTAAAATATTAGGCATGTCCCCTTTCTATACGAAAGAAAGAGAGATCTACAACATTTATAAATAAGTCAAGGGTCGAAAAAACATCCATATAGGCCAGCAAAAAGAGACAGGCAGAATAATCAAGTTGGTGTACTCACTGCCAGTAACGCCATCCGAATGCTCCTCTCTTCCTCATCTTGATCAGCATACTTCTCCTTTATTTTCTTTAGTTTGCCCTTCTGCCCACGGCTAATTTTTCCACCAACAGGTTTCTTACTCTGCACATTGTTTTCAGGTTTACTAACAATATTAGCATTCTCTTTTGCCTTCTCAACGTTAGCATTTGGAGCATCACCACTCGGCCCTTTCTTGAGCTTTCTTCTCTCAGATTTCGAGATATAAGGCTTATCCCGAACTATAACTTTCTTCTCTTCACCATTATCTTCCTCCACCAAATCAAGTTGAGGCGTTTCAGGAGCAGAATTTTTACCCAAGGCAGCAGCAGATCCAAGCACTAGAGTTCGATCAAGGATATCCTCAAGTTGGGGACTGACAGAAGCAACGCCACTGTCAACAATTTCAGATATGTTTGCATTACCAACATCGTTCACGCCAGTACTGTCTTCAACAGCTAACTCAGCTACATCAATCGATTCAGCACCTTTCTCTGATTCTGACTCAGAATTATCCATCGGAGCACCACTTTCTTCAACATCATTTGACCCTTCCTCCTCACCCCTCACCCTCCTTTCATTTAAATGTGATCCCAAGGAGCTCTCATCCAAGCGAAATAATAACCCAAATCCCATTATAAGAGGATGTGGAGGAAGAAAGTTCTTCTTCCCGCGTATCATGAAACTCCCAACAGTAAGATATTCCCCTGTAGGAGCGGTTTTACTGACCTGGTGAGGATAAACCCACCAAGCGCTGGTAACAATCTTCGAATCCCATGCTTGGCTGTGACAAACCTATTCAGAAATTTAAATATTTTAGCTGGCTGCATGTATTCCATTTTATCCTTCCAAGAAATACACAAACATGAAAGTAAATTAATAAAGGACAATGGAAGACTGTTTACTGTGAAACATCCTGCTTGGTTTAAAGTGAGAGGTGGTACTGGCTGCTCAGGCCTGTGATTCTTGATTATTGTACTAGAAGCCCCATGCAGATCTGCATGAACATACCTGTTTCATTATGCAAATAACTATTAAAGTTCAAATTCCACAATATAAACATTTTTTTGAGGTACATTATAAACACATTCTAAAGGTTATCATAAGTAAAGAAATTTGATTAGAGTGATAAACTCATCCTAAACAACTTTCCCCTCCACTTGAGTAACTTAAATAAAATCCTGAGAAAGAAAACAATCGTCTTAAACTAAGTTACTAATCAATATATTTTCAAGCATTGCCTAGCACTTTGGACAAAGATTATTTAGATGAAACTTAAAAGGAAGTAGCTTGGAAAAAACAAAGCGCACAAAAGTGTAAACTGTTAAAGGGGAAAATCACTTACAGATCCCCTTTTGACATATATCTCTTGACAATCATCTCATTTTGTTGAGCATCACGACCACTGATAACTAAATAGTTTTCGCTACTTATGAACCAATTAAATTTCTCAAACCAATGAACCTTGCGCATATGTGAAATTGTTGCCACAGTTTTTTCCTGCAATTGAATAACACAAATGGTCAAAATCATACAACCAGAAAGTACCGTTTGAATCAGGATTGAGGAAGGTCAAAGCCCTACATGAAGAGGCTGCAGAAAGTGTATCCTTACTTTTAAGTTTTAACTAAATAAATATATGCCATTACATTTTCTACCTATATAAAATCAAATTTGTTTCAGGTTACCACAAATGAAATAAGTATCTGAAGTCTAAACAGGGAAAGCTACACCCTTTCCCAGGCCAAGAGACAAAAAAGAAAAACAGGTAAAGCTACCTGTGAAAGCTGAAGGCGAGTCTTTCTCTCAGCTGCCTTAAAAGCCTTATCATGTGCTGTAATAGTCTTTTCCTGTTTGCTCTCTTGCTTTTTCTTCATTTCATACCACCGTCGAGCGTTGGCATGAGCTGAAAGTGCCAAATCAACTTCAACCTTTTCAGAGCGAAAAAGAGTGATAACAACATTAGGTGACAGTTCTCGGGCTTTAAATCATTATATGTACACTTTAAAATTTCATACCAATGAAACCCCTTAAAGGAGTGAAAAGTAATGATGCCGATGATGGTGGTGACAATTTAGAGAATAAAAACATTAGAGTAGATAATACCTAACTCTTCAATTAAATCAAACTAAATACTATAGGATTGGGAGAATGCAACTACTGTTTATGATCCCAAAGTCATCTCCTTTTTAAATTCATTTACAAAAAAATGCTACATGAAGAACTCAAAATTGTCATCTTGGGCAAAATAGCGTAAGAAAACACATATTTCTTCAGAAGCAGACCAATTATGAGCACAGGAAATAATAGAAGCATAAAAATGCATTCTGGGCAGATATCTATAATGGCGGAGTATTGGCAACCACAGCGTAAATTTTATAACTGAAATAGTACCTTATCCGCAGGGTTTGTCTTTTCTTCATCATCCATTTCATCAAGATTGTTGCTCAGTAGCAATGTCATGCAATTCCTTTCAAGATAGAGCTTGTCAATCAGGCCAGCCACAGGATTTCCAGATTTTTTCTCTTCCTTTATCATACGAGCAAGATCCTCCCAATTCATGCCTTTTGCAAGAGCTATACGAACAGCTAATATGGCAGCATCCACATCTTCTAGGTTGTACTCTATCAATTCTGCCATTCGTACAGAATTATCAACTTCCCTCCTCAGCATATGAACACGATTTTCCTATAGCAAAACTGACCTCCATTAACAAGAAAATACACACACATACATAAAACATCTTACATCAACAAATAAAGGATACAGATTCTATCAAAGTCATAGAACAACATATTCTGGAAATTATATCACTAACCTGATCCAAACGAATCTTATTTAATTTCTGAACAGCAGAGTTCTCCTTGGTCTTTTGCTGTTGCTCAGCCCTTTGGCTCTCAATTTTGCTGTAGAACTCATCTAAAGCTGCATCAAATGTTTCAAAATTCACATACTCTCTTGACTTGAACTGATTCAATAAAAGAGGGCAGAATTCATCATACATCTGCAGAGAATAACCATACAACAATTAGCAATAGCACCTTGAAGCAAAAAAAAAAAAAAAAAAAGAAGAAAAACTAGGCAATGGCTTCTTTCACTAATCCAGATGGTCAACTCAGTTGCACAGCATATTTATAACAAGTGAAGTTTACTAATGCGACAACAACCTGGCCATTAGTTCCTTCAGATGGGGGTCCATCCTTTTCAGGATTCTTTTTCTGCATTAAAATGTATCCTTCGGGAATCTTGGAACCTGATATGACATCCTGTAGCCAGTCCTCAAACTTTGCAACAGCTTGGCTCAAAACTTGAATTTTATCATCATCGAACTTGCTATCTTGCGTAACTTTTGTGTTCGGAACCAGGCCAGCATCTAAAATAATATGCTCAGCGAGTGCAGGCCCATAACCCAATCCCTCCCCAAGGACATTCTTCAAAGTAGCTTGTTTAGCACGAGTACTATCACCAGCATTTTTATTTGATTCTGAAGGTTTCCCACCCTTGTGACGACCCTGCTTTTCTTTTTCTTTTTCTTTGGGTGTGTCAGACAAATTATTACTAGCTTCATTGACCTTAGCAGCTTCATTCTCAACAGGTTCACTAGAAGAAGTAAGGATTGCTTGCAGCTTTGAATTGGTAGTTCGCTCAAAAAGCCGGCAGATCTCACTAGGGTAACGATGGCGTGACATGATTGCAACCCCTTTATCATCATCCCTGTCATGGAAGAAACGAAGTTTTTAGAAAATAGTTAGCTTAGTTACAATAGGTACTAAGAAAGTTTAATGAATTCACAAATAGATAATTTAAGGAGGAAGTGAAATGAAGAACATGAGAACTACCTATGTGAACGAAGAAGAGTCATGACAGTGAATTCGGAGTCCGTGAGGATAATGTTTCCTTGGGCATACAATTCCAATATTACATAATGCGCATTAGCACCTAACCCGAATTGGAAAAGAATTATCTGTCCAACAGAATTAGACAAAAATACGAGGTTAAAATTGACATAAACATAACATAAATGAGGTACAATGTAGAAAAAAGATACCCTATCGTAACCGAGCTGCCGAACATCCTCGAGTCTTCTAGTTCGTATATGCTTTCTTAATTTAAGGGTAAAACCAGAAGGAGTATTGCTCTTTTCACTATACACATACAACGACAAGATGAAACAAGATGAATGGTTATTTATTTATTTCTTATTAGAGTAGGAAGTGAGCTAACTAGTCTAATTGAAAAGAATAGAAAAAAAAAAGTTTGAGAATATAAAAAGCAGAACAAACATACCGAACATAAGCAGTCGTATGCAATCGAACGCCACTCTCCATCAACAACAAAAACTTCTCGCTCTCACCCGACTCGGTAATGCCGCTGCTATTCATCAGCTTGAATATATACGTCTGAACCCATCAACCAGTTCCAAATTAATCTATCAAATATTAGAACAAAATCGAATTTGTTGAATTAAGAGTAGGAGAGCAACTGAAACCTTAGGAGTAAGATCGTAGACATTGGAACAGCGCATCCCGATCAATCTACGCAAGCACTTAACTTCGGCGGCCACATCGGCCGTGTTCATGCGTACCTTCACCATCCCTCCCTTCAAAAGAATCTAATTCCTCTCTCCAAACAAAATTCCTCTCTCCAGACAAAATTTAATTTGTTGATTTCCTCTTCCTACTGTCCTCGGAGTTCCGAATGCGAGAAAAAAAAAATCTACTTCTTTTTTAGTTTAAGATTGATTTCTTCTTCCTACTGTCCCCCGGAAAGAAATGCGAGAACGAACCTTGGAGCGAAGAGAAATAAATAAGGACTGAAAAGGAAGGCAACGCCGCCATCAGACTTTAGCTCTCTGGGCCATTCTCACCCAACTGCGTATCATCGATTGGGCTTGAGAATGTTTAGGCTACGGGCCGAGGCCTCAAGGTTCGAGGTTTTTTCGTAAAGGCCTTCTAATTTTCTTTTATTTTGTGTTCCAATGTAGTAATAAATTTTAGATCCATGTTCCAATGTACTACATGGAGTTTAAGCTGTTAACAGCTTCTGGCCATAAAAACAAAATTGGAAGAAGATAGTGAAAGGCTTTATAGGTACCATCACTAACTTGAGCCATAATTAGTCTATTATTACTAACAAACTATCAATATTTGTAGCCTCTGGTGAAATTGAACAAGAGTGAGGAGAGGGAGAAAGGGATCATCAAACAATGTGAACTATGATTTATTCCCAATAAAGTATTGTTACTTAAAATAGTTTAAGTTAAATATTTTCAAGGAAAAGAAAAGATGGAAATTACTCTCAACAATTACAGAAGAAATGAAGCATTTTCAATTTACAAATTAATAATACAAATACAATGATGATATATTAGTAGTAGTATATTTTATGAATTGGGGTTGGGCCACAGCTTACTCCTTGACAACACCCTTTAGCGCCCACTGCCCGCGTGATTCCTTTCCTAGGCTATTCTGCTACGCTACATGCACATGCATATGTATATGCATATATATATAATTGTTTAAGCTTTCACAGAGAGAATAAGCTATGCTATGTACATTTCAACTTAACGGTGCAGGCCATTGCCGGACAGCTGATTTCATCTATACAAAGTTACGCTAGGCTGAGGCTCTTCGCCCCTACTGCATCAATCCTCTTGCTCTTGCTCTTGGACCTCTGCTTCTTTTATTACTCCACACCTAGCGTCAGCAATTTCCCCACACCAAAGCAGCATATACTTAACACCACAGCATGGCATTGCGTAGGATTGGCATTTCACAAGGGTATATCAACTCAAGTCAAAACCGGCATCTGCATTTATGGCGTACAGTAATTTGGTTTCCAATTGCTCCTTGCTGCACATTAAACACCAAGTGAGGGAGTTAATCATATCGCAGGCTACTTTACAGTCATAAGTGACTTCTGAATGAATTTTCACTATGCCTTGCTCAAGTGTCAGCTATCAACTTGAGCTTGTCATCTCAAAGTCGAAAATACACTAAACTAAGCTATTAAAAGTGAGACAAACCTTCTATATGGAGGAAGCTTTAGCAGGTTCATACAAGTAGCTGATGTCGGTAATCGGTCTAATGCTTCTTCAGAAGCAGCACCACCAGCTCTGCAAAACAGTCAGACAGCGAAATCTTCAATTTCTGATTGGAAAGCAATAATAAAAAACACAAGCCTTACAGGGGAGACGAAAATGAAAATAAGTTTTGCCCTCCATGCTTCCATAAATATCAGCTACCTGACTAATAAAAAATACTGTATTTCTAGTGTACATTTAGCACAATTATTACCTTTGTATGCAAAATAAAGGTTCAAGAAATTTGAATCCCAGCAGCGGCCCTCGGGAACACCCAGTCACGAACCTAAAAAGAATTCATCTAGTCATTATACTCTCTATGTTTATTATTGTTGAAGCTAATAATTAAGGCAAGCAACATAGGAGGATTGTAAGCACACAAACTCTGAACTCACTTCAAAAACTTCTTTTGATTCTCCAGTGAAAAGCTTTTGAGGACTTCCCAAAACATTTCAATGACATAATGCTCCTGTCAAACAAAGAAGTAAGAAGTAAACTTCCTAATGCAGATACAAACTGACTCCAGATAATAATGATAGATAAGGAGAGAAGTAATGCAGTAACAGTTTGCACTTCATGTCATTCCCACTGTAACTAAAATAAGGAAAAGAGATGAAAAATATTAAAAGCTTACACCATGATAGCCACCCGCATAATTGGTGTGGCGCCGTAAGTCATCAACATCCAAGCTCTCAAGGGAACCTGATATCAGAAGCTGCAAGGAAAGAACATGTCAAGGATTAGATACAGCTATAACAATGGCGTTAAGCAAGTACACTCAAGTGATAAATACATTTATAATTTATAATCTAATAAAAAGTAAGCTCATGTCTTATCCAGATTCCAAGGTGAGAGCAGCAACAACTTCAAGATCTTAAACCATCACAGATAGGCTCACATGTATGAAGTATAACAAAACCAAAACAAATGAAATGATTATGCAAAGAAATGATAATATTAGTTAAAAAGGCATTTTGGCAGATCTCAAGCAAGTGCAAACTTATATATAAAGTTTGATAAGCATATAATGACTTCCAAGTAAGATTAGGAAATATTTCCACTAGAGTGAGAACAACCTGCAAAAATTCTAACTAAACCACAGTACCTGCAATTCATGTTCATTGAACATGTCGATCCAATCTTTCTGTATAAGCTGCTGAAATCCCCTAAGAAAATGAGAACTTTGTTGCCGTATCTGCAAATGCCATCATGTCACTGAATCAACATCATGCAAGGTATAGACAGATGCATTAAACTGATTGGGAATGAAGGATCTCACTACCTGAAAATTCAAACGGTGGTTGGATACAAGGTGAATAAATGTGATCACATTCTCATTCGTAACACGTAGGTTTTTGCCACCTGGAAGTAGCTCTTCTTCTGTTTGCTCTCCATATTCATTATTCACAATTACAAAGTAAAGCTCTAAATCTGAAATGTTCCCTTTATAATGCTGAAAGTCAAAGTGAAGAAACTAGGAATTAGAAGGTTATAGCCTTAACATGTAGACTGTGTGAAATAATGACTATGCAAATAGCCATATATCTACCCTACATACAAATGCATAAGCTAAAAAGAGAAAAGAGCCAACAAAATTCACCTTTAAAAAAATAAGGTGGCGATATAATTCTGGGTCCAATGAAGGCAGGTCATTCAAATAGTTGTACCTAATCAATGGAATAGAAAGAAATATGCATAATTAGTCTCTAGTATATACATTAAAAAATGACACCTTTCAGAGAGGAGAAACCATTCAAAACCTTACTTTTGTTTCAATTTGCTCAAGAAAAATGTTGCAAATGGTATATCCACGAGAATCCCTTCAAACATGGCCTACAAGAAAGGTAAAATTTTGCATCATCAATATGCCCTGTAATAGATAAAGTTAAGATAGCATACAGGTGAATTAAATGGTAGAACTAGATCCAGTAATAAAACTGAAGGTAACTCTTCTGTCATAGAACGATATACCTTGGCAAGTAGCGTTCCCAGGAAATGGAAAAATTGTAGGTGCTGTTCATGTGTTAATCCTGATCCAGGATTAGGGTATAGGAGGTGATCGGATGTTTCCTGAATAGGCATGGCAACCAGTATGTCAGAAAACCACATGTTACTCTTTTTAAAAAAAGAAAAGAAGAAGAGAGAATTTTAGATTATAAAAATGGAACCCAAACAAGGTTGAGTTTAAATGGAAAGCAAGAAAAGATGATCTAGTTTCCATAACAGACATGCTAGTCTCAGAAGACAACAAACAGCAAAAGGCAATTACATCCTCTATCTGCATTCCCTGTTCTCTTATACATCATTCTTCTAATTTCAGATTAGAATCAGCATTAATCCCATATCACTGGAGAAAGGTGAGGAAACTACTAATGGCGTCACTCATTACCACAAATTATTCATGTATGTATATGGAAAGAAGATGGAAATGAGTAGCATAGATTAGCAACCTTGAATAACCCATACTGCACGTCAAATGCAGCTCGAGTAATATTTTCCATAAAATCTTTAAAAATTCCACCACCATCAATACCAGCCTCCTCCACTCCAAATTCATTGACAAATGTTACACGAATCTGTATTGAAACAAATGAAACTGATTATATCACGCTAGCCAGTGTCAAGAGGACAGAAGACTAGGTTCCACAAAGCTATTAAAGATGATGATAACAATATATATCTTCATATGTAAGAATACTTAAATGAGGCATACCAATCCTCGAAGATCCTCTTCAGACAATGCGCTCATCTGATTATAAGCATCTTCCAAAATGTGATCCCTTCGTATTCTGAATCGGTTTCTGGTAAAAACACCATGAGCCCCTTGTCTCTGCCTTACTAATGCTAGTTGTGACTGGTACATGGAGTTATATAAAGGACACACAAAGCAAAGAAAATGAGAAAAATTAGACATTCAGAGACAAAGGATTCAAACATTAAACTAACTTTCTCAGGTGACTCCTAGCCTCCACTTCATAATTCACATAATGATGACCATACAAATAGCTAGATGATCTTATTCTTCAAGATTCAACAATTTCAAACTCATAATTGGGAGCAAAATTTGAAAACTGGGAGTATTCACTTACAGTGAATATCTTAACTCTGCTAGTAAATGGAATCAAGAAAGGTGCTTGCTTCAATATGTCATGTGCTTTTGTTCCTTCCATTACAGCCTGCTAGGGAAAACTGACATCAGAACGAACTGCATAGAAGAAAATGATATTGGGTAACTTAAAGATGCAATTGAGAAGTTACTACCTGAGAGATAAAATAGTCATTTACACCATCAGCATGGAAGTCACTGGGGGGAGTGAACTGCCGCCGGTTGTTCCAATCTTGCAACTATAAGCATATTATTTAACAACAAAATCAGATCTGTGAAATACTCCATATGATTTCCTATATGATTCTTAAAAAAAGCATCATCATACTTATATTCTTTGAGCACAATCGATCATTTGGAGTACAATGCATACAAAACTGAATGTAAATAAATGATAAGCCAGAAATGAACAGATTACGCTGGCATCTACCTGTGAGAGGAGCTCAGCAGCTACAGTACCAACCCTATTTTGAATTGCTTCAACAGGATGCCTCCTATGAGAAGAAGTGTTGGAGACAGATTTCCCCAAACCAGGGTGAGCTGAAGGATTCACCCATAGGAGCTGCCACAAAGCCTGTATTGAGGAGGAAAACAGATGAAATATATTAATGCTGGTTAAATTATTAAGCCAGGTCCCATGCACTGTCATTTTCATGGTAGCCATAACAATCAAAGATGCACCAATTCTACCAGATGGTCTATGATATCCATAAATCCTTCTTTACCATATAGAACGTGCAGTTAATACAAAATATTTTTCTGAATCAAAATTAAAAATTGATTCTGAGAGTAATAATTTGATGAAAATAAAGATACCTGTCTCAGAATGACAATAAGGCATCTGACATCCTTCAAAGAAAGTGGCTTCTCCTGCTCGTAAAACTCCTCATTATCAACTATCATAAGCATGTGCCTATTCAACCACAAAGAAGCCAAGGTAGTCAGTCATCAATCTCAAAATATCATTTAGCATTTGCAAAATTTAGTTAAGAACGAAAAACATAACAGATATTGCATAAATTGGTTCTGCCAGAGATCAACCAAGCATCTTACTTATACACTGGACAGAAAACAGACAGTGGTAGCAGCCAACCAGGTGCATCTCCCAAAAGATATGAAAATTGCTCAGGCAAAGATGACCACTTTTGATTTTGATGACAACGCTTCATAAAATTCCAAAGCACTGGAACAAGTTCAGTTCTATAGGCTAGCACAGTCATTATTCTCTCCAGAGGTAATCTATCGAATGTAACATGCAGAAAAGCACAAGCAGCACCAACAGCTGCCACCTCCTTTTCATCTGGTCCTTCAGAATGTGAATCACGGACAGTGGAAATCCCTCCAAATAACACATTAGTCTGCTCCAATAGAATAAAATTTTTAACCAGTCCATTGATATTAAAAGGAAAAAAACCGAGTTCATACAGATAGTCAAGTCATTTTCAAACTAGCAGAAAGTGCTAAGACTGCCTACCAATTGCAGAAGAAATCGTGAATCTATAGCATTTGTTATCTGTTGCTCCAAATTACCATCCAAAACTATTTCCACTACTTCATCACCTATGGTCATATCATCATCCCCCATTGTTGAACCTGAAGCCAAATATGCAAGTAGATTTCAATGAAGCAATTTAAAGATAAATTTGCGTGCACGTTAGCAAGTCATACTTGTTGTATGATAACCAAATTCATACTTTTCCTGCTGAGGAAGCTAGAAAAGAAAAGTTTCACTAGAAAAGCAGGAAGGAGAGAGAGAAAGATAGAATATCAAGGGGCAAGCATACTTTCTCTGCTTGAGGATTTTATATGAGGAAGAGCTTCCAACAAGAATGTTATAACTGCTGCGAGGTCTATGGCCTGCTCAAAAAAGAATAAACAAGTAAAATAACTAGATTCAAAATCTATTGACATTTAAAATAGAAATTTTTGTTCCATATGAAGCAATTTTGATGAAAACATAGAAGGAGATAACCACATTCATTGCAAATGTAAAACCAGCTTTAGCAGAAACATTAAGATTTAAGACTTAAAAGAATTATCAGAAGGTCAGGAATATTATTTGGCTGCAAAATCACAACAGGAAATTAGCATCATTTCATAGCATTAATCACATCAAAACTATTAGATCGATAAAGAATAAAGCATTTAGAATTACTGCAACCGTGAACCGAATAAGGACAAAGAATCACTGCAGCTTCTTACCATTTCAAATGAGCAGTCAGGCTGAGACAAAGCAGCAGCTGCTGTTTCTAAAACATTACCAAGAAGACAGGCATAACCAGGAAACTTATTTGACATATCAGTAGGAAGTACATTGGTGTGGTTTTGCACACACAATGCCATCTGATTACTGTAGTACCGGCTCAAGCTCTGAGATGCAAAAACCTAGATAGTAACACATAGTAAAATTATATTCTGCAGTAAACATAAAATGAGAACAAAAATTTAAGTCGGAAAACATTGCAATGATAATAAGATCTGGGAGTTTTGCAGCATAAAATGATACTATATAAAAGCAATATACACTGCTTGTTCCCCC